>CAJNJA010013399.1:0-12677 GCA_905231915.1 Symbiodinium necroappetens | reverse complement strand
ATGGAAAGGTGTGTCTCCACCGAAAAAAAGAGCTTCCGGATAGCCAACAGCAACAAGCAATTTCTATTTATTTCTTTCTTGAGGGTTTAGGGTTTAGGGTTTGGGGTTTAGGGCTTAGGGTTTAGGGTCCCCCAGAAAGCCCAAGACCCTCTTAGGAGCCTTAGGGCCGGGTCTAAGGCTTTTGGGCTTTTGGCTTTGAGGTCGGGGGGTCAAGGCGCCTCACAAGAAACAGCGTTTAAGGGTTCTTAAGGGTTCTAGGAAGGTTCCGGGTTTAGGGTTTAGGGTTTACGGTTTAGGGAAGCAAAGAAAACTATGTGCAAAGCCGATACACGCGAGTAAAGACCCGATGAAACCAAGGTTCCTTTCTGCGCAGACTCCGGGGTGAAGCGAGAACGACTCACAGTCCCAGCGCGTTTGGCTGGAGGCAAAATCGCCGACACCAAGATTTAAATAGGAGAGCTGAAACCGGTAGGGGCTGTTTGGACTTTTATGTAAGGGCCTCAATATTCCGAAGAAGGTCTTGAGGCATACTATAGTCTACGTATATGCTGGCTGCAAGGTGGTACTATCCCTAAACCACAAACCCTAACCACCAGGGGTACTATGTATTACTACTTAACTTAACTTAGCTGCTCTGACCTGCAAGGTTAACTAGCCTCGGATTTAGCTAATACCATTCTTCAAGAAGCTTCACTACACCCCCAGGCTCAATTCTAATTCTTAAGGCCCCTGAAATGCTCTCTTAGCTGCTGAGTCATAGGCACAAAAAAGTGCACACTTTCACTTCTATAAGGGATCATCTTATCCCAAAAAATTTAAAGTCTACTCATTCCGTTTATAAGCTCTTATTGTCGTGCCAGGGGGGTGGGGTGTCAGGTTTCAAGAGTTTCCGGCACAACCAGTATGGGTAGTTCTCTAAGCTAGGGTCCCCCTTTTAGGGTCGCTTTTTCTTTTCCAAGGGTGCCGTAACTATATTGGGGGCCTAGCAAGGGACCCTAATTTAGAGAAGTACCAGTATAGCAAAGAAGCGTATGTCACATTGCTCTGCAAACATATATTATAGGGGCCCACTCAATGCTTGAATAGTTGGGCTAGTATACTTGACAACTAGGGGAAGTAACTCCGTAGCTTGCGGCTTTTTGGAGTTTGCGGTCGAGGGTGCTGTTGATTTTTTCAAGCTTCTTCGTCGAAGGCCCGTCAAGCATCCTATCGCCTCCACACCCTGTTTAGGGTTTAGGGTTTAGCGTTTAGGGATTCGGTGCTAGCAGCTCCTATAGCCCTGCCCTCCGTGGATTTTGACAGGTATGGGCTACTTCGGTATAGAGTGGAAACCTAGTTTCTGGGCGCCCTGATAATTCTGAGCACCTAAACCCTAAACCCTAAACCTACCGTAAAGCGCTAAGTCCTAACAACTGTTGTAATACAGAGGCCTACAGACCTTAAGAATACTGGGTTATACGGTTGATGATATAAATCCTTAGCATTACCTTAAGCACCCTAAACTACGGGACTTATGGTATATTCCGTATTCTGGGTAATGCAGGATTTACTTCCTCCACCGTACTACCGTGTACTTGTGCACTTATAGAGAAATAGCTCCGCTAAGCCCTAAACCCTAAACTGAATACATAGAGAAATAGCTACGCGTAGTCCGACCCCTCTATGCTAACTCTCACCGTCCTCAGTGATGGGACGCGTGGAAAGGAACGCAGCCTTTGCCATCAGAACAGAAGCCGGGTTGGCAGTGGCAGAAGTAGTCCTGACATTCCAGGTTCAGGATGGTTGGGTTTAGGGTTTATAGGGTTTAGGGGTTTAGGGGTTTAGGACCAGAAGCTTTGGCTTACCCTAAGGCTCTAAGGACTCATCTTCTATGGCTTGTGGGTCCAAAGACCATACTTTGTAGGGCTTTTGGGCAATTCTGAGCCTTTGGCCTATGGATTGGACCTGACACGGTCTGTGATTTTTCCCGGCAGTCCCAAACCGTTCGAGCTGATGGGACTTCATTTCAATCGCATGAAAGACTATGCGACTGGAAAAGCAGGTCTGGCTTGGAGCTTGGTTAAGGTCAAATGTTGAAGTAAATGGCTTAGGATCTGCATGTTAGGCTGCAGCGCTTATATACCGTCATGGAACGAATCCTCCAGTGCCTGCATCCAGTAAACTGCCATGGTTCCCATGGATTGGTGCTAGAAGGGTTTTGTAGGAGGTTAGTGCTGGATTCTGTCCATCAATCCTACCACGGGTTTGGACTGTGTCTTTTGCGGCTCATCCCTTCGTGCCTCTTACAGGGTTATTAATGTTGCAACCTAATCCCAAACCCTGCTTCATTGATTAAGCCCACTGTGTAAAGCACGACAAAAACACTAAATGAAAACTCCCTTATAACGTCCGGCAACATCTTACCACCCCCGGTTCTAACTATCAACACCCCAACCGTATCCGAGCCCTTCGCATCCGTCGGGCGTCTGCTGCGTATCATGCTAGAAGGCTTCAAAAAGAGACGTGCCAAAAGGACACACCAGTATGAACCCTAAACCCTAAACCCCTAAACCCTGCTTGACGAGAGGTTTTGGGGGGTATGGGGGTCAGGGTTTCGGGTCGGACTTCGGGCTTAGCATTCAAAGGTTGAGGGCTCAGGCTAATCCCGAAACCCTGGACCCTTTGGGATTTAGGGTTTAGGGGTTTAGGGGTTCTGGGGTTTAGGGTTTATAGGGCTTAGGGATTTAGGGTGTAGGGGTTTAGGGTTTAGGGTCTAGGTTCCTGAATGACCCCTTAATAATCAGGGCACCCTTTTTCCTGCTGTTCAGTTTTAACTAGGGAACCATACGGTAAAAAGGGCAAAAGGGTACTACTCAGGAACCTAGGGGTTTATAGATTAGAAACATATTAAAAAAAGTAATAATAATAACAAAAATGATAACAATAATAATAGTAATACTAGTAAGAATAGCAATAATAGTAATAATAGGGTTTATAGATATCGTTGCGAGTCGCTGCATGCTCCTTGGGGCTGCACATGACGGCCCTTTTTGGTGAAGGCCTTTCGCCTGTGTAGACTTTGTTGCAGGTGCAGGTCCGTGGCCTGCCTCGACTGGTTTTTCCTCCCCTAAGCCCTTGGGTTTAGGCCTTGCTCCTCCCCTCCAGTGGCCTGTTTGGGTTTAGTCCCCCACGCTTTCTTGATGACTGGATGTCTTCATAACCCATGACCTCAAGTGGCTTTCAAGCCACTGAACCGATAGCTCCGGCTTGCAGTTCTACTTTTCACCCTACGCCGTGGCCCTAAACCCGTTGTTAGGTTAGGTCACCTTCATAACAATAATAATAATAGTAGGGTTTATAGATTAGAAGCATCTAACCTTGAAGCCTCTCGTTCCGACCATCGTCCATGGACGAAACCCAGACCCCAAAGCCAAGTTACTCGGATCCTCAAATTAAGAGGTCATGCCGGCATAATATGCGGGCCTTAGGGTTTAGGGGTTTAGGGTTTAGGAGTTTAGGGTTTCAGGGGTTCAGGGGTTTAGGGGCCTGAGTGATTCGAGCGGGGTTTGGGGTTGTTTATACTGAAACCATGGTAGGAACCCGGCGGGGAATCGCGCTATACTACTTGCCCTAAGGCTCAAAATAGCCCCAAAGCCTTATTTACAGTATGGTATTCGGGCCCTAAAAGCCTTAAGATAACCCTAAACCCTAAACCGAAACCCTAATACCCTAAACCCTAAACCCTAATACCCTAAACCCTAAACCCTAATACCCTAATACCCTACTACCCTACTACCCTAAACCCGAAACCCCTAGGGCCTTAGGGCTTGGTGTCTGTGAGGCTGCAGACAGCTTTCTTCAAACCTCCCAGGAAAAGTCGAAGGAGCCGGAGACTCCACAAGCCCCTTAGTTAAGGAATTTGCCTTACATCTTAGTAGGAGTTCCTTTAAAGGGGTCTATATGGGTTCTAGAAGGGAGTTATAAGGAATATACCTTAACTCTTATCAGGGTTCCTATTCTAATTTCAAGGTATATTCCTGAATGAAGGGGTTTTTTTTTATGAAGGAGTATAGGGTTTAGGGTTTAGGGTTTAAGGTTTGGGGTTTGCGGTTTAGGGGTTTAGGGTTTGGGGTACCTTAAATTTATAATAGGAACCCTAGTAAGATTTAAGGTATATTCCTTAATTGAGGGGTTTGGGAGTCTCTGGTTGAACTAGTTAACATATACACCCCTAACTAGTATCCTACAACTAGAACTACTATGATAAGCCCAGCTACCTGACTACGGTTGATGATACAAGTCCTGCATTACCCATAATAAGCAACAGACCATAATTCCCATAGTTTAGAGTCCTTAAGGTCATGCTAAGGATTCATATCATAAGCCGTATGAGATACTTTAGGCCCTTCGGGTTATACATTCGTCCATAGGGGTTCAGGGCAGGGCATACACTTCGGCAGTTCGGCAGAGCATCGGTGGTGTTGCACGTCGAGGGCCCTCGAGATGCGGCGCACTCGAAGATCATACCTTCGCTCGCATGCATAGACTAATAGACTTCTGTAGCTTAGACCCGAATTTCTGAGGTTTAGAGGCTTTCGTTCCGTGTTTTTTCAGGCCATGTAGAAAGGGGATTTAGGGTTCAGGGTTGAACGTTTGAGGGTTGGTGTTTTGTTTGGAGCTTACAAGGGCTTAAAGTGCAGAGTAGCTGTTCGAAATGCCTTTCCCCCCAAAAGTACGAGGCCGCGAAGAAGACCACAATTTATCCCTGATGGTTCGGACCCGCTACTAAACCCAATAAGCCAGGGAAATAAGGATAGGGTTTAGGCTTTAGGGTTAGACTTTCAGATTGTTACTAAAATTATAAGAGTCCCAAAAAGTTTCAAGGTTGGGTATGGGATGGGAAAACTACGGACAAGCTACCAAAGATCCCTCCAAACCTCTAGAAAAACCCTCAAACGCACCCCATGCCACCACATAAACACCCCTAATGAACCCCTGTAGACCCTTTATTACAAACCCTTAACCCTTAACCCTAAACCCTTCTTTGTGGCACCCCTTCTCAAACTGCTTCCTAAACCCTGCCTGGACCCTGAAGAACCCACCTTTTTCAGGGTTCCTTGGGTTCTTTATATAAGTCCTGAAAAGGTAGGGTTTAAGGTAAACCCTAAACTGCCCTAAACCCTAAACTCTCGGACTCCCTGCACTTACCAACGAACCCAGTCGCAGGAAGAACTCTGGATCCTCGTCTCGCAAAACCTCGCCGATGCGGTTTAGGGGTTCAGTGGTTCAGGGTTGTGGTTTAGGGTTTAGGGTTCAGGGTTTTGGTTTAGGGTTTAGGGGTTTAGGGTTTAGGGGTTTAGGGTTTAGGGGTTTAGTGGTTCAGGGTTTTGGCTTGGAACATTACGCTAACGAGGTGCAACTCTAAATGCACAACACACGTCCGGCAATCCATCCTAGGGAGAATCCTGCATTGAACCTCCTACTGACAAAGTCCCGTGATGCGTTAAGGCCTTAAAAGGGGCTTGGTGTGTAAGCAATTCGCCCTAAACCATAGTTTCTCCGAGTGGTCCAACGTGACTAGTAGTTGCCGGTACTACGGTTGATGGTATAAATCCTGCATTACCAATGATAAGGAATAGACCATAATTCCCATAGTCTAGGGTCCTTAAGGTAATGCAGGAGCTTTATCATCAACAGTAGCGCTTCTACGAAGTTGAAGGGTTGAGGGTTAACGGTAATTATGCAGTTTTCTTGGGGGGAGGTTGTTGATTGCTAAGCACTCCCTAAACCCTAAACCCTAAACCCTACACTCACTGTCACCGGTTGCGACCCATATGCCCTGACTTAGGCTCAAGACAGCCTCAAAGGTCTGATGTCGCGTGGTTCTCGGCTTAACAGCCGGTTTTGTGTCGAACCGCCTAGGGTTTAGGGTTTAGGGTTTGAGGTTTAGGGTTTAGGGCCTAAACCCTAAACCCGAAACCCGAAACCCGAAAACCCTAAACACTCCGATTCCTCCAGCCAAAACCGTCAGTGCCGAGTAATGAAGGAGCCTTACTACTTTTGGGAGATCCTTAGTCGACCTGGACCCTTAAGAACCTACCCTTTTTTAGGGCTCCTTATTATGATTTCCTTATACAGGTCTTTAGGGTTCCTTATTATGATTTCCGTATATAGGGTCCTTAAGAAAGGGTAGGGTTTTTGGGGTCTATAGGTAGTTATATAGTATAAATATACACCCAAAACCCCCAGCTACACCTCTACTCAGGATCCCTCGAAAATACTCTTCCGAACTCTTCGGGCTTCTACAATGACATAGCAAACATACTACGGTTGATGATAAAAATCCTGCATTACTCCATATTAAGGAACAGACCCCATAGTTCCCATAGTAATGCTAAGGACTTAGATCATCAGCAGTATTTTAACTACAGCAAGGAGCCTTCTGGACCAGCTCTACCATCTGAGGCTTCTATACATTAACATAAGCAGGGTTTAGGGTTTAGGTTTTCGGGTTTAGGCTTTAGGGGTTTAGGGGCTTAGGGTTTATCTGCCAGGCTGCCCGGGTGTTGCATGGTACTCGCTGAATCCGGGTGCCGGCTTTGCATCAGCATGCACCGACACGCAGCCTCTGAGACGAGCTTGCGGCTTCCTAGGGTTCCTTTGAGGGGCTCCTTGCAGGGTTTTATTATGGGTAAACCACATCCTAAAACCCTAAACCCTCAAACCCTGAACCCTAAACCCTATCGCGGTTTGGGGTTTTCAAGGGGAGCGGGGGCAGAAAAAAGTATAGTTGTAAGAAGGAGCCCCCAGAATGGTGTTACTGGTTGTTGGTGTACCTTTGGGGTCCTGTTTATAAGGGTGACGTACTATTTCGGGGGGCTTGAAAAAGGGACCCTAATTTAGACAACTAGTCCTTTAATGCTTCGATATTAGGCTGACAGATAGAGGCTTGTGCCCTAAACCCAAGGACATGGGCACTTCTTCGCAACTACACAAGGGATTGTAGCCGGACAATGCTGGGATTTCTTCAGGCCTCTTGTTTTGGATGTAGAAGTTCGGGTCTTAAGTCAGTCAGATACTGCTCTGAACACGGACGCAGACTAACCATTAACTGCTGCCTGCAGGCCAAGACCTAATTACTAGATACTTGGCCCTTTCAGTGTAAGCACAGACGGAGCGTGGACTAATGTAGACCCCTGATAAAATACGCTCCCATGCTTCAAAGTCCTCTACACAACAGATTCGCATTCCCTTCACAGCAGATGGTTGATTGAGGACATGAAGACCAGAATTTCCAAGAAGGCTGTGGAGGTTTATGGGCACAAGAATGGACTTTTATGATGAGATCGTTGCTATCATCTCCACACCTTACGATCCGAAACCCTACACCCTAAACCTCCATTCACTATGCCCCCTGGGAAGGCGAGGAGTCGTTGGGGCGAGGTATGGTCCTACAGAGTCACCCGAAGACACCTGATTAGAGTTTAGGGTTGAGGGTTTGGGTTTAGGGTTCGGGCAAGCCTAATAGTTTGCCAGACAGTCATTACAAGGCATGCAGGGCTACAGTCGATAATATAATCCTGCAGTACCCCCATGATAAGGAATAGACCCCATAATTCCCATAGCTTAGGGTCCTTAAGGTAATGCTAAGGATTCATGTCATCAACCGTAGTTACCTTATACCAACCCATACACAAACCTCTGTAGATCCCTTTAAGGAACCCCAAAAGGGAAGCAGAGTTTTGAGGGTTTTCGGATTTGGGTTTCGGGGGGGTACGGAAGGATAGGACTTTACAGGCACTTTGGGGTGCTGCCACCGGCACCTGCCCGACAAAAAACAAAACCAATACATCCTCGATTGCGCATGTACAAAAAGTATACAATTATATATATATACCATGTATGTATATATATATATCAACATATGTGTATATATATATATTATACATACATATATAT
This sequence comes from Symbiodinium necroappetens, assembly GCA_905231915.1. Taxonomy (NCBI): domain Eukaryota; class Dinophyceae; order Suessiales; family Symbiodiniaceae; genus Symbiodinium; species Symbiodinium necroappetens. The sequence continues at coordinate 4,739 of CAJNJA010013399.1, read as the reverse complement.
ACATATATAAGTATATATAAGAGGGGTCATAGGAAGCAGGTTTCGATTCAGTTATACTAGCATCACCTAGACCAGAAAGGCTCACTAGCAGGGCTACTAGACTTTAGAGTATATATTCCCTGAATTAAGGAGTATTGGAAGGCCTGGACGGTTTAGGGCTCATAGGGTTTAACTAGCTACCGGGTTTGGCGGATTGTGGAGTTTCCTTTCCCTTATTGCTTTAAGATCGAAATCCTACACACGGAACCCTAACAGCAAAATGAGAATGTTGAAGCCCGGTGAAGCCAAAAAGGCCCCTGTATAACTCAGTCCCCTCATCCTTCAACATGGGTAGTTATAAGTGGGGTCATAAGTCCCCTGATATGGGCAATAGTTATTGTTGCCCTATGTATAGCCCCACTTACAACTACACATGAACCTCCAAGAAGTAGGATTTAGATCATCGAGCATAGCCTCCGGCATGTTTTTGTTCTTCAGGGCGCGTTTCAGTTTACAGCATATGATTTCGACTTCTCCAGTCCAGCATTGTGTTGAAGCCGTGTCGAATCTTGCGGTGTATATATGGTTTAAAGTATCTTCCCTTCATTACGGGACATTGGCAGGTGGGCCTCAAGGGCCTGTTTTGTACATGGGTAGCTCTCTAACTTAGGGTCCGTTTTCAGGTCCCCAATATAGAAGAACGGCACCCTTTTAAAAAGGAACCCAAGAGGGAACCTAATTTAGAGAACTACCCATTTGGAACCATTATAGTACCCTTATAGAAACCCTGTAGAAACCCTATAGAAACCCTTGTAGATCCCTTTAAGGAACCCTTTAAAGGGACCCTAAAGAACTACCCAAATGTGTCTGGCCCCAGTCCCAGCCCCCAGCCTTTGCCGTCGGAGCAGTAACCCGGCTTGCAGTGGCACGTATAATCCTTGCTGTGGCGTACGGCTAAGGTTTTTGGCTTAGGGTTTAGGTTTTAAGGTTTAGAGTTTAGGGTTTAGGGTTTAGGCTTTCTAATATGGGAGTTGGGATTACGGGGACCCTTGGGGACATAGAGCCTCTCAATAAGGCCCCTTATAAGAAAGCCAGAAGTAGAGCTAAGAAGAGTCCCCTTTAGGGGCTCTCCCTAATACTACCTAGGATATATTCAGTAGCATTCCGGGAGTTCTAAGTAAGGTATCTTGCATCGGAATCCTTGTAGGAGTTGTGAAGTAGGGTTCCATATTCTCCGCAACAAACCCTAAACCTTAAACCCCTAAACCCTAAAACCCTAAACATTAAACCCTAAACCCTAAACAAACAAGGCCCTTAGACTTCAGGAGTCTGTGGTGAAGGGTTCAGAGTTAAAACCTTTGGCGCGGTGTAGCGGAGTTTTGGGATTTAGGGTTTAGGATGTTTAGGGTTTAGGGTTTAGGGTTTAGGGATTTAGGGTTTAGGGTTTAGGGGAACAGGGTGTTGCTAACGAGCTCCGCGTGTAGACTTTGCGGCACCGAGATGGGTGTTTGAAATAGTTCATACGGTTTACGAGGGTGTGGCTGGCAGTGTAAGACCTACCTAAACCCGAAACCCTGAACCCCTAAACCCTAAGGGTATCCCTGACAGTATCCCTGACAGTAACTGCTATAGATGTAGCGGTCCGGGGTAGGTCATGCTTCCCATAGCTCAACAGTCTGAATCTAACGCAAATCCTGCGTCCATCAGCAGTATCTTTGTGTTACTGTTCGCAAACACACATCAACACCTTGTGGTCGCCACAAGCCGGCAACCAGACCAGGTAACTGCGCTCTTTGCTGAGTGTTCAAAAACGCTCCAAGTTTCCGTGGTGTTGCAGGACGAAGGACCCCGTGACTTCGCACAGTCGAAAAGCCTGCCGGTAGAAGGCTTTCGGGTATTTGGGGCCATGCCATTCTTTGGGGTGGTTTTCGCGGTAATTGTGGGGCTTTCGGGGGTAGCTAGGCTCTACATTCATTCTGCAAGGCGTTCACGGCTTAGGCTTGGGGGCCTACCAAGGAGTCGTTCATCGTGGGCAGCCATGCTTAGTTGGGGCCGAAATGGGGCTACGGGATCTAAGGGTAGGGCCGAAAACGGGGGCTGCGTCTGCATTCTTGGTATGCTAAGCTTTGGGTCCAGGGTTTAGAGGCGTGACAAAAGGGGCCTATGTAATTGCCAGCACTATGCTGGGGGTTCCTTACTATCCAGGATTCCCTTCTAGGTCCCCAATATAGTACGGCACCCTTAAAAAGGGACCCCAAAAGGGACCCTATTTTAGAGAACTACCCGTATTAGGAGGTTGGGATCTAGGAATCTCGGGTTGGGGGCATAAAGCCTTAACGGATCTAAGGTTCGGGGTTAAGTGCTCATAAACCCTAAACCCCAAACCCTCTAAACCCTAAACCCTACAGCGTAAACCCTTTAAACCCCAAACCCTCTAAACCCTAAACCCCCTAAAATCTAAACCCTGAACCCTACACCCAAACCCTAAACCCTACTTTTTCGTGGTCATAGGCCATTAATTAAGGGATCTGGGGCTCACCGCTTCAGTGTTCCGGGGTGTAGGGGCTTTTCTGGACTTACACGGAACCCGACGTACCCAGAGACTCCAAAACCCCTTCATTAAGAAATATACCTTCAATCTTGTCAGGGTTCCGATCATAATTTAAGGCATATTCCTGAATTAAGGGGTTCTGGAGTCTCTGGGAACCCCTTGAAGCCACCCTACTATTTGGCAAATTTAGGAGGCCTTGATTCCTGGAATAAGGCTTTGAGGATGAATAGTATACTATGTTTACAATGGAACCGTAAAGAGTTATCTTCCCAACGGTTTCTGCTAACACCAAAACCCTAAACGTTATAGAACCGTTAAGTTAGAGGAGTGCTTCAACACCCTAAACCGTACCACTTGGGCACTTGGAACCTTCTGGTACACCACGAAACCCTAAACCCCTAAACCCCTAAACCCCAAACCCTAAACCCCTAAACCCCTAAACCCTAAACCCCTACACCCCTAAAACCCCGAAAGCCTCCCCTTATAGAAGCCTAACCAGGGTTCTTTTTTGAAGGAACTCAGCTCTGATCCAGGGGAAGGCCCCTATATGAGTCGTTTTCTAAACTAGGCTCCCTTTTTAGGTCCCCACAGAATGTAGGGTTTCTATATTAGGAATTTCTATTATGATTTGGGGAAGTATGCCCCCTAGGACCCTTTCTTTGGGAGAGTGTACTATAGAACGGAACCCTTATAAAAGGACACCAAAAAGGACCCGAATTTCGAGAACTACCCATCTGGAACCCTTATGTTAAACCCTAAACCCTTACAGAAACCCTTGCAGATCCCTTTTAGGGAACCCTAAAATCGAACCTTGAAGCCTTACCTCTGGACCCAAGCCCTCAACCCTCAAGTCCGACACCTCCTGGAACCCTGAAGAACCCAGAGACTCCAATATCCCCTTTTTGCGGAATATACCTTAAACTATAGTAGGACCCCTAATATGATTTAAGGTACATTTCTTAATTAAGGGATATTGGAGTCTCTGGGAACCCTTATGGGACCCCTCGCAGGTTGCTTACAGGATCCCTTAAATTAAAAGAGTCCCTGGACCCTGAACTCCTAAACCCAAAAACCCAAAACTCTAAACCCTCAACCATAGACTTTAAACCTTAACCCCTAAATCCAAAACTCTAAACCCAAAACCCTAGACTTTAAACCCTAAACCCTAGACTTTCAACCCTAAACCCAAAACTCTAAACCCTGAACCCTAGACTTTAAACCCTAAACTCTACCTTAATGACCCTACTTATAACTACCCCTAAACCCTAAAGAACCCTATAGAACCCTGTTTATAACTCCTACAAACCCCTATAGAATCCTTTAAGGGAACCCTTAACGGATCCCTTGAAGGAGTCCTTCTAGAGAAGTCTGAAGGGCTCCTTTCCTCTATCGTAAACCCCAAAAAGTTGGAAACCGGATGAAGGTCAAATAGTGCTGGGATTCCCTATACATTACTCTTTAGGATTGAGGCTATTGGGTTTCCAACTTTTGGGCTTCTACTGTATCACGATGTGCAGAGGGTCTAAGGTTTAGGTTTAGGGTTTAGGTTTAAGGGTGTAGATTTAGTGTTTAGGTTCAGGTTTAGGTTTTAGGGTTTAGGTTTTAGGGTTTAAGGTTTAGGGTTTGCGGTTTAGGGTTTAGGGTTTAGGGCTTAGGTTTAGGGTTACGGGTTTAGATTGAGGGCTTAAGGTGACCCCTTTGTCGAGAAACCCCTCCTGTGAGCTCAGGATCCTACTTGGAGGTTCTTGGGTAGTTCTAAGTAGGGTTATGGGGTTCCTTTAAGGGTTCCTTTAAAGGTTTCTATAGGGTTTTTAGGAGTTATAAAAGGGTTCTATAGGGTTCTTTAGGGTTTAGGGGTAGTTATAAGTAGGGTTATAAGTCCCCCATTATGAATTATAATTATAGTTACCCTACTTATAACCCCACTTATAACTACCCATGAACCTCCAAGCGCCAACCAAAGGGAGCTGCGAGACTTGGAACCAAAGCTTCAAAGGGTTCCATCATGAGCTTACGGTTGAGTTGAGGGTTTAGTCCTTGATTATTAGAGTACCGTTCTGGGCTCTGCTTTATACGGTTAATGATATAAATCCTGCATTACCCAGAATAAGGAATATACCATACTTCTCATAGCTTAGAGTCTTTAAAGGTAATGCTAACGATTTTATATCATCAACAGCAATACCCTACACCACTAAGCCCCTAAACC
>CAJNJA010013398.1:1654-12677 GCA_905231915.1 Symbiodinium necroappetens | reverse complement strand
GTGTGCGCGCGGTGGGTGCGCTTTTTGCTTTAGGAATAGGGGCGCACCCACTAGTCGCGCGCTTGCGTCAGCATGTAGTCCCCCCCCAACCACCCCAACTATTCTCAATTAGGGTTTAGGGTTCACCCCCCAAACCCCCCTCAAGGGGGGCTTTCTTGCTCTTTGCTTCCCATCGCAGCTCTGCGGAAAATGTGCGTTTCACAGCAAAACAAGCTGAGATGGATTACTGTCGGGTTGTAGGTCCTCGCGGCCTGTGCCCGCCGCTCGACGAAAGGAAGGGCTCCCAAACTGCGTGGGCAGCGGGCAGCCTTCCGGCAAATTGGCGAGGCGGCCCCTCAGACCGGCCCAAAAGGCCCCGGTCCCTGGAATCTGCCAGCCTGAGCCCCAGACCCTCCTAGGTTTGAGGCAATTTTTCGTGAAAATTGGCGACCCTCGGACAGGCCCGGGGTACCCCCCCAGACCCCCCCCAAAAAAAAACGACCTCAACGGTGAGGGATTTGGGGTCCATCTTTGTTGCCTAACGGCAAAAGGTCAATAGCGGAGCTGGGTCACTACAGTCCTCGTATACCGGGAGGCTTGACCCTCCCTCACCGTTCTGACGGGACGCTCGGCCGGGGGCCTCGGTCGGAGCCTCGAGCGCCCATGCAAATGGTCAGCAGGGTTTAGGGTTTAGGGTTTAGGTTTAGGGTTTAGGGTTTAGGGCATTTGGTTTTTGGTCCGGAGTGGAGGTCGGCATGCTGAAAGGATCATGGGGCTTAGTACCTAGGGTTAAGGTTAGAAACATGGTAGCTGTACTCATTTTTACTTAGAGCCCCGTTTGAAGTACTTTATACCCCTACTTACTAAGTCCCATGATCCTCCACGTAGTTTGTAGTAGTATCCTTTTAAAACGCCCAAGCCCGATTCCAATATTTAAGATCGCTAAACTGGCGTGGAGGGGATTCACGGCTCGGAGTATATCACGAAGTGGAACCCTTTGCCGACACCACGAAAACCCTTCAAAACCCTGTGACAAGCCTCTCAAGCCCACCAGCGCGATATAGGGTTTAGGGTTTAGGATTTAGGGTTCAGGGTTTCGGATATAGGATTTAGGGTTCAAGGTTTGGGAGAAAGGGTTTAGGGTTAAAGGTTTAGGGTTCAGGATTAAGGATTTTTGAAGGTTTTGGGATTTAAGGTCTAGAGTTAAGATTCAGGGTGTAGGGTGGCATCATTTCACTAGTTTTTTTGGGGTTTTCGCGTTCCTCTTCCGGTTAGGTGAAGGTTGAGAGTTTTGGGCTTTAAACTCAGTGTCGTTATGTTTGGGTTTGAGGGCCGTAGGGATTGAGAATGGCTGTAAGGGTTTCATTCCCCCAATGGAAAACGATATGGGACATCATCAAAATATAGATCAGATGACGAATGTCGAATTGTCATATAGCCTTAAGCCTTAAGCTAACAGAAGATCAATTTGAGCATCAGGTGGATTTTGTCATGAATCATTTTCATTATGTTTGGATACGATCAATGAAAAATGCAACAAAATTGCCTCGGGTATTGGATTTGATTCTGAAAGACAGACCCCGAACTGCCCGAACACAGCCATGAACTCGCCGTCGATTGTGAAATGCTGCCGTTGCTGGCCGCATGGGTCCAAGAATTCGGAATTTGCTTGGTGCTGGGGGTCGGCGATCGTCAGCCTTGTTCTGCTACCGTCGTACGAAAGTAAGGGCCCTGCACCCTAAACCCGCCTTCAGCGTCGAAGCCGTAAGTCAGGGTGCTCAGTTTCACTGCTCCCTTCGTAAACCCTCTCCGAGCTCCCCGTGTAAAGCACTTCTGCCCTTCCGCAGGCGGCACGCAGCCGACATTCATTTAACAACGCCTCCCCCCTGGAAACCTCCAAAACGCTAAAGCTCATGCGCCTGCAACCTTTGTGGCCATGGACTCGGACGCCGCGTTGGAGGACCTCCCCGAAGATCTGTTGTCGCGAATTGTGGTGCCCCTTGGCGGCCTTGGGCCGGGCCAAAACCCCCACAACCGGCAGATATCGGGGTCGGAAATGTCAATTAAAGCTAGTCTAGGGGGGTCCTTCCTGTAAAGATACTTTAATGCACCTCAAAAAAAACCCCTAGTCTAACCCAGCACCTCCGCGAAGCAGAATAGCAGGAAAGAGGGCACCTTCATTTTTTGGGGGGTTGCGAGACTCAGTCCGAAAACGAACGATTGAGACTTGGGCTGCTGGACGAGTCTCGAATATGAAGCCCGTAGTATACCTGCAGTTATCCCCTTCTGGCCCGGATTCCCTGGCCCTTTTAGCAATCATACGGCCTATCAGAGCTCATCAAAACTCTCCACTTAGGGGTTTAGGGTTCGGTCTTTCAGTTTAAGGCTTAGGGTCACCCTGTAAAAAACTCCGCCGACTCCTCAGTCAGAGAATGTTCTTCGAGCCCAGAAGCCCGACCCTAAATATGGGCACGTTGATAAGTAGAAGAGGGTCTGGAGGCATATTCGTATATTGTTTTTGTAACTGGCCCTTAAGAATCAAGTTAGTTAGACAAGGGTTTGGAGGTATTTCGTTTGTAGCATGATTGAGATTGTCTAGGGACTATCAGGCTTTGTTGTTGCGAAGTTTTAAGACCCCAGACTAGTCAGCACAAGAGATGTCTGCCTCCTGTCATACATTGGGAATCTAGGGCTTAAACCCTGAACCCTAAACCCTATTGGGAATTCATACAGGTTTAGGGTTTAAGGGTTTAGGGTTTTAGGGTTTACGGGACTCTCAGGAACGCCTTGTGCTTTGCTGTGAAGGACATCAGGTTGTTGGGTTTATGACTTGCAGAGATTAGAGTTTTTAGGCACCAAAGAATCTCGAGATCCCTAGACAGCCCATCCAGAACATTGCATCTCTAGTGCTTCTTGGGAACCTATTCTTGCTGCAGCGACCTTACACATTCTTTGACAACCATACCCAGGCACTGCCCTGCCCCCACGGCGCTGTCCTTCGCGCAAGCCGGTCGGGGTGTCCTCGCTGCTGCCAACACGGCGGCACAGCGGCTGTTCGCGCAGATGTCGCTTGGAATTCCTGAAAATCGATCTCGGGTTGGGGGTTAAGGGGAAGTTCCGAAACCAGGCAGGGACGCTTTAGATCCTAAATAGTGGTGCCCATTGTGAAGATCCGTCCGCAGCGGACTCCAAATTTTCGAAACCTTTACTACAGGGCCAGGACCCGTCTACCTCAGCTATATAATTTTGGGGAGGGGGAGCAGTATTCCCGGCCCCTAAACCCTAAACCCTAAACCCTGTTGACCTTTGAGTGCATGAATCGTCAACACCGTGATGGTGATCAATTCTTCTGTTTGCCTGGTGGTCTTCTGAACAATATTTGCATGTATCTGCTATTGCACACGATTGCCAGGGGTTGTGGTTCATGCAGCTAGCTATTCAGTTGTCCATCGACCGACGGACAAAGCACATCTGTTGTTCCCGGCCCGTCATCACTGTGTGCTTGTCTATTGTGCTCCTAGCCTTTTTATTTTATGTAGGTCGCAGGATGGCGGTTATACCTTTTACAGTTAATATGCCTGTGATAGCACTGTTACTGCTCACACACTATTGGTTGCTTGTACCATTCTGATGAAATGCCTAAGCCCTGAACGCTAAGACCCCCAAGTGCCCAACCTAAACCCAATCCTAAACCCTAAACCCTAAACCCTAAACCCTAAGAAATCTAGGCCTTGAGGCCACGGGCCTGCAGCCAAACCCTAAACCTTTGAAGCCCCTGACAAAACAGGCCGTTCTCGACAATATAGGAGCTTTCATAATTACCTATACTACTTTGGCGGTTCCTGATTATGGTTACTGTATAATATACCCGAAGACCCTATTCTTATCATTAAGGCCCCTATATTAAGTCAGGGTTTTAGGGAACCCAAGATAGTTGGAACCTGGAGTAAGGATGAGTAGTGCTAGGATTCCTTATGCTTTACCTTCAGGGCTTGAGGGCAATGAGGTTCCAACTCTCTGGCCTCTACTACATTGGCTTAAGAAGAGTTTGTTGCGAATACACCTAAACCCTAAACCCTAAACCCTAAACCCTAAACCCTAAACCCTAAAACCCTAAACCCTAAACCCTAAACCCTAAACCCTAAACCGCAAGGACAGTTTTTGCCCTTTCTGTCTGAGGGTTTAGGGTGTATCGTCTTTCAACTTCCATCTCCTGGGGCCTTGTGGGCTTCAGGGTTTCGGTGTCCTAGGACTTCGCGGCTCGGAGTTTTTGGGGTCAAGGTTTAGGGTTTAGGGTTTAGGGTTTAGGGTTTAGGGTCGTGGGTTCAGGGTTGGGTTCGGGCTTAGGGTTGGCGGGTTTCGGGTGCAGGATTAGCGACCAGAGCAAGGGTGGCAGCTTTATCAAAGAGAACACGTAATCTGCATAGCACTAAGGAGAAATATCCACAGAAATCTTTGAGAGTGGGAGCAAGAGCACCTTAGACCCCTAAACCCTAAAGCCCTAAACCCTGAACCCTTTACATAAACCCTGAACCCCTAACCCTTAAGCCATAAACCCCGAGGCCCCAAAACGAACCCCCCAACGGGGCGACCCCAGGTTTGGCCCCGAGATTCCCAGCAGCCTGCACAAAGCAGGAAGCGGCTGTCGCGTGAAGCTCAGTGCGTAGAATTTCGGGTTTTTTGGGCTTAGGGTGCAGGGTGTAGGGTGTAGGGGTTTAGGGCGCAGGGTGCAGGGTGTAGGGGTTTAGAGTGTAGGGTGTAGGGGTTCAGGGTTTAGGGTGTAGGGTTTAGTCGGGCTTGTAGGGTTTCTACAGGCCTAATAAAGCCTCCATGCAAAGCCCCGAGTTTATCCCTAAATCCTGAGCCCTAAACCCTAAACCCTCAACCCTAAACCCTCAACCCTCAACCCTAAACCCTATAAGCCCTAAACCCTAAATTCGCTAAGGCGGGAAGCTCTTCCTGCGCCTGGACCAGGGACGCTCCCAGGAGCCGAGGTTTGTGCAGGAGACCTTCTGCTGGGCCGCCGGGCCTTTGGGCCGCTCTTGTGGTAGACTTTTTCTAGGGTTTAGGGGTTTAGAGTTTAGGGTTTTAGGGTTTAGGGTCTAGGGTTTTAGGGTTTAGGGTTTAGGGTTTAGGGTTTTAGGGTCTAGGGTTTTTGGGGTCTAGGGATTTGGGCTTTAGGGCTTTAGGGCTTTAGGGTTTTAGGGTTTAGGGTTTAGGGTTTAAGGGTTTAGGGTTCTAGGGTTTAGGGTTCAATACATTTAGTATATCATCCTCTGAGTTTTTTTTGGATCTTAGTGTAGTATGTGTTGAAGTCTGTTGATCTTAGCACACAGTGCGCTCTCGGCTCGAGGAATTGAAAGCACAAGGCTTCCCTAAACCCTAGACCCTAAGCCCTAAAACCCTAAAGCCCTAAACCCCCAAAGCCCTAAACCGTAAACCCTAAACCCTAGACCCTAAACCTTAAACCCTAAAGCCGAAGCTTCCCTAAACCCTAAACCCGAAGCTTCCCTAAACCCTCAACCCGAAGCTTCCCTCAACCTGCCAAAGCCCAGGCATGGCTACTGCAGTTTTCTGGCCTGCACCGCAGCTCGCATCGAGCGGACCACGGAGCCCAGGGTGCTGGCCAAGCTGCTCAACGGGGGCAAGGAGCCTCCCTTGTGGCGGGCGGCGACCGGGCTTAGGGTTTTATAGGGTTTTCGGGTTTTATAGCGTTTTAGGTTTAGGGCTTAGGGTTTAGGGCTTAGGGCTTAGGGTTTAGGGTTTTAGGGTTTAGTGTTTACGGTGTAGGGTTTGTGTGGAGGAACTAAGTTTAAGTTGCCGCGATGGTGTTCATGTACATGTGTACTCATATGTCTGTCTGCATTGTGTCTGTATGCAAACGAATGTCTTGGTTATGTATGTGTGTATGTATGTACGGTAAATACAATCCCTGCCTTATTCTGGCACCCGAACGTGAGTTCCTGAAAAAAGCGCCCAGGCGAAGCGACACCAGCCCGGCGCCGTGGCACTCCTCTTGGAGATGCGCGCCGAAGCCGACCGCATCTTCTGCCGCGGCACCACCCCGCCCCCAGCTGATTCAGTATACTATTTTTTAGGGTTCCGAAGATTTGTTCTGCTAACATATACCCGAAATCCTTGTTCTACTTATGAAGGCCCCTATAGCGACCCTTGTATGGAACCCCTTGCTTAAGGGCACCTTGTTCTGAAGGCTCTTCTGGGCCGCGCGGCACGGCGACGTGGCCTCTGTCCGGCGGCTGCTGGAGCTGCGCGCCTCGCCGCTTGCGGCCATGCGGCCAGAGGCGCAGCAGCAGGTGCCGGCTCGGCAACATAGTATAACATACTATATTTTTCTATTCTATATTCTATTAACATATACCACAATAGATTGAAATATACTAGAATATATTTTGATAATATTGTGATAGAGTGTAATATACTAGAATATATGATCATGTCTTAGAACATCCTATAATACTGTGTGCTATAATATACCAATACAGATATACATACATACATACATACATACATACATACATATATACATACATACATACATACATACATACATACATACATACGTACATACATACATGCGTACGTACGCACATACATACATACATGCATGCATGCATACATACATACATACATACATGCATACATACACACCTACCCACACACACACATATGCATACATGCATGCATGCATACATACATACATACATACATACATACATGGATACGTGCATACACACACACACATACATACATACATACGTACATACATACATACATACATGCCTACATACCTACATACCTACATATCTACATACCTACATACATACATACCTTCCTTCATACATTCATACATTCATACATACATACATACATACATACATACAGACATACAGACATACAGACATACAGACATACAGACATACAGACATACACACATTCACATACATACATACATACATACATACATACATACATACATACATACATACATACATACATACATACACACACATACACACAAACACACACACAAACACACAAAAACACATACACACATACATACATACATACATACATACATACATGCATACACACAGACATACATCCATCCATCCATCCATCCATCCATACATACATACATACATACATACATACCCACGTACGCATACATGCATGCATGCATGCATACATACATACATACATACATACATACCCACATACACACGTACGCATACATGCATGCATGCATGCATGCATGCATGCATGCATGCATGCATGCATACATACATACATACAAACATACATACAGACATACATACATGCCTGAATTAACCGCATTATTCTAGATGTATATGGTAAGGCTTGTTGTTTAGAGGAATCTCATGGTCTACGACACCACAGCAGTGTCCGTGCGAGCTGCAGCCAGTACTCGGGTGGACCTGGCCTCAATCCAGGGACATAGGATTCTGCGAAATTTTTCTGGGTGTAGGCGTGGTCACAGCAGGTGCAGTATTGGTGATGTTGGCAGAAACTCTGCAGCACTGACAGAAGCTCAAGCGGGGTTCCGATCCTATATAGTATACTATGGTCTACAATCACATACTATAATATACGACAATACGCCCAGGCGCCGGGCGGCGCCCCGCGTCATCCCGGCGGGGAGTGCCCCTTGAGCGCGGTGCTGCAAGCGCCGGCGGCGGAGGTGCGGAGGTTGCATACTACAGGGGCATGAGTAGTTGCCACATATCTTAGTCCTTAAGATTCCTCATTGTAACTATGCAGCAATTATACTACAACATATCTCCAGAACCCTACGCCAATATTGAAGCCCTTACATGAGACTCCGACATCGTTTAAAGCGGGGCTCCTGATTGGGGAGTCACCGAAGAGATCTGAGAGGTATTCCTGTATTCTAAGAGATGTTCCTTCAATCGGGACAATCAAAGACATGTGCAAGGTTCCGTCATTGATGGATGATGGATTTGGAAATTTCTGAAATGCTTGGATGCAGGTTCGAAGAGGTTCAAGGCACCCTACCTGCGTAGCATCCACTTCCGGCAGCAGTGACCCAAAACTGTTTCCGTTCCTGTCCTTGTTTCTTGCGTGTTGGGTTCCGGTAGGGTTTTCCCTTCCCTTTCAGTTTTCTGCTTTCCACTCCTACGAGCGTTTCGGCTTCCGTTTGTCTCCAGAAGCAAAAAAGGAAGCGGAAGCCCGGACGGAAAGCCACCGCAAACCAAAGCTGCAAACGGAATCCTTAACTCAGGGAGGGAGAGAGAGAGAGAGAGAAACAAAAACAGCCAACGGAACCCGGACCGGAACACCCGACCACCCCTGCGAAACGGAAAACACATGGAACACACTCGAGAACTTCCCATATCTTGGGGGGTTTCCGTTTTTGGTTCCGTTTTCGTTGCGGTGGCTTGAAACCTTTCCGTTTGGGTTACCGTTTCGTGTTGAAGCCTTTGCAGAAACCGGAGGAGAAACGGAAAGCTGAATGAAAGCGAAACCGACGATGGAATCTGACGCTTCCATGGAACTGAAAGACAAACGGAAGACGGAACGACAGTGAGACTGCAAGACTTTGGCCAAACGGAAAGCAGAACACAAAAACAACAGAAGCAGAAACGGAAGATGACACGTGCCTTATTCGCGGCTTGGATTTTACAAGAACACTCATACCTGAAACCTTACGCGGCCAGAATAGAAGTCTCAAGTGTATAGTTCTTGCACAGTATGAACCTGAATGCAAGCCAAGGCTCTATTTTGCTGTTTGTCCCCGTGCAGTAAAGCAGCTGAGAGCCGTATTCTAACCTCACGGGCTGTTTTTTTAAAGCCAGTACTTTCCTCCTGATCAAACCCTGTAGACCGAACCTTACAAGAGCCTATCGATACCTGTATACAGCATTAATATAAGGGCCTAAATAATTTCCTTATGATTATTATAGTATAACATACCCCAACACTCTATTCTACTTATTCAGGACCCTGCATTCACCCCATCGAACCGCCGATGGATTGCGGTATACGGAATTTGTTGACAGTGCCTCAGTGTAGAGGACCGAATATAGGGGGGCCCAAATAATTACCAATACAATTTTGGTGCTTCCTTGTTACAGTTATAGTATCATATACCCCAAAACCCTCTTGGGCTTTTACATTATCTTCACAGACTGTTTGCTGAGGCCTGCCTCTATAACATGGGTAGTTCTCTAAATTGGGGGTGACTTTTGGGTCCCCAATATTGGTACGGGACCCGTATACAGAGGACCCTAAACGGGACCCTAATTTAGAGAACTACAAATATTATAAATACTGCATGCTTAAACTTAAACCCCTAACCTTTCAACCCAAGCCCTAAAACCCAAAGTGTGCCTTTCCGGGACAAAGGGGGAGAAGACACCCTAAAACCCTAAACCCTGAACCCAGCACCCAAAATCCATCAAAAACAACTAAACCCCGAAAGCCCCAAACCATAAACCCTAACCCCGAAAGCCCAAACCCTAAATCTTAGATCCCGAACCGCCAAACAAACCCCAGCTTGATAACACATGCGCCAAGCCTTAAACCCTAAACCCTAAGCCCTAAGCCCTAAGCCCAAAACCCTAAAACCCTAAAACTCCTAAAACCCTAAAACCCTAAAACTCCTAAAAACCTAAAGCCCCAAGCCCTAAAGCCCTAAACCCCTAAACCCTAAAAGCAGGTGTCGGGAGGCAGACTCGAGGCCCTTCAGCTCATGGCCGAGGCACACTGGAGGGATGTGGGGTTGTCGGAGTTTTCGGGATGCTAAAGGTTTTTGGGCTTTTTGGGGTTTTGGGGGTTTCGGGGTTTATCTTTGGGCTTTTGTTGGGGATTTCGGGGTTTCGGGTTTTGTTTTTGTTTTGGGCATTTGTGGGTTTCGGGGTTTAGGGTTTCGGGGATTCTAGGGCTTTTGGGGTTTTGGTGTTTAGGGCTTTAGGACTTGGAGGTTCGAAAGTGTCATCAAGGCTTCTCCAGCAACTGTTCATCGTTCCATAGTTTAGGGTTTAGGGGTTAGGGGTTGAGGGGCTTAGGGCTTAGAGTTTAGGGTTTAGGGTTTAGGGTTCAGCAGAGGAGGAAATCACACGAACAGAAGCGGCAGAATCTAGCAGTATCGTGCAGCATGGCAACACACAAAGTGCAACACAATGCACGAAGACGAGACAGTGGCAGGTGCGGATGCGCGAACAGCCCAGCATAATACAACCTGGGCTACTGCAACATAGAACAATGGCAATCAAGGCTATCAACACCTAGCAAGCAGACTTGCAGTCACTGTAGTACGATACAATCCACACCAAAGCTTTACGGGTAATCACCACACCGCAGATTTAGAAATCGCACGACAGGCCGGTTCGCTCGCACGAAATGTAACCACTCCGGTCGTGCTAATAGTATCGGGCTTTGTGGTGGGGCACACGGATGCCGAGTTTGGTGACGATGGAGGAGGTTATGAAGAAGAGCCGGAGGATGGGGATAGCGAAGGCGATGATGCTGCCCCTCACGTAGCGGCGGATGAAGCCCGGAGGATGATCCGATCTTGGGGATTGGCATGACGACTAAGGAGCTGATGGTGATCACGAGGGTCATAACAACCAGGGACGTAGCAGAATACCCGAAGACCCTAAACCCCTAAGCCCTAAACCGAAAACCCAAAGATCCTAGACCCCAACACTGTAGAAGTCCCGAACCCTTGAACCCCCAAACCTAATCGACATGATCTGGCCCGAAGCCTAAGCTGGCCCAAAACCCCATCATCCCAAGCCCAAAGGCCTTCTTCTCGGACCCTAAACCCTAAACCCTCAACCCTAAACCAACCCTAAACCCTCAACCCTAAACCCTTCACCCTCAACCCTCCACCCTGAACCCTGAACCCCAAACCCTCAACCCTGAACCTTAAACCCTCATACCCCATCCCCAAAGCCTGAGCCTCACGCCTTAATTGCAGAGAAGAGGTGCAAAGCCTAGAAACCCTAAACCCAAACCCTAGGGTTTAGGGTTTAGGGGAACC
>CAJNJA010013397.1:0-37739 GCA_905231915.1 Symbiodinium necroappetens | reverse complement strand
GGGTGCCGTACTATATTGGAGACTTAGAAAATTTTGGAACCCTAATTTAGAGAACTACCCAAATAGTAAGCCGGTGAAGGACAGGCATCGGCCTTCGAGTGGAGGCTTTGGAGCACCTGGGAGCTGCTTGCCCTTCGAATCGGCTGGTTATTTTTGTTTTTGGGGTGTTGGAAGGGGCTTAGGGTCCCTAGGGTTCAGAGTTTAGGGTTTTGGGGGGTTTAGGGTTTAGGGTTTAGGGCTGTTTTTTTTTTTTGTTGTGGCGGGTTGGAAGGGGCTTCGGGTGCAGGGGCTATGAGGATGAGGGCCGCTAGGGGTTACGGGTTTGAAGAGGCTGTTGAATTCTGGGTTGTTTGGGGTATTGGAGAGGGGATGGATTTCATCGGAAACCCTCCACCCCGCAATCTAATCAAGAGCGACAGCTGTAACACATTGCATGGATGACATCAGTTCATGTCGGACACGACACCTTTAGGGCTAGAGACTTGCAGATGAGCTTTTTGACCTTGTACACCTCAGCCTGCTGGCTGGAAGGAGTTTCGGAATGTTCTGGAGTCAGGCTTTTGTGTGCCTCTTTGCGTTCAACTCGGCTGGGAGGTGCTGGGATTGATTCCAAGAAAATCTCTCCACCCCACCTGTCGCTGACAGGATGTGCATGCTGCTTTCGACAGCCCTGGTCTGGCAGTCCTAATGAACACCACGCAGCTCCTGGAGTTCCACGGTGCCTCGGACGATGAACCGATGAAGCCCTGAAGCTTCAGCTGCTAGGGCTGGGAGCAGAATTTCGGCCATTCTTTAGGGCTCCGTTGTAGTTTCTGCTTCACAGATCTCTGTAACCTTGAGGACCTAGACAACACCCTCTCGCACAATGCTCGCAGCGCCAACAGAACCAAGCTGAGTCACGCCTTGGGTCCACACCCAACGCCCAAAGCAACCTGCAAAAGAGGACCTTCCTGTGCAACCTTCAAGGACGCGTGCAGCGAATGTGTCAGCCTAGACCCGAGCCCTAAAATCTTCGGAAGCAAAGCTAATCCCTCGTACAGACATTCCAGCATGCGTTTTGCTTGGAACTGCGTCGAACGCTTCTTTGCAGCATTTACTGCATATCTGCTTCCGTGTAGAGAGAATTGGTTTGATGCATGTGTAGCACGTGATGATTTTTGGTCTGCTTCGGGTCAGTGATTGATGAATGCGGCTTCGTTGCGTGAGATTTGCTGAAAGCTTCTCACATCACAACGCTCCCGTTGAGAGATGCTTGCTACGGAGTCTCGCCACATCGGTCTCAGTGTCAGAGCTTGGGGTTCAACTCCGAAACGTTAAACTCGAAATTTTGATCTTGGTTGAGTTGTTTCGGACCCAACGAACTCGACTTGTCAAGTTCGGTTTGCATAGTTGTGGCTTCCATGCCGTGTACTCGAGACCCCGATTCTGCGACACTCCCAGCTGAGCTGTGCTTTCTGCCTTGCCTGCATCAGGTACAGATGCCTACTTGAGGGCGCTCCAAAATGCCAGGCGCGATGGTTGGCCTCGCTCCGACCCCTGCTCCGCAAAGTGGATTCTTGTTACGGAGCTCAATTTAAGCTTACTGTAGATCCCTATTTCGGTAACTTAAAGCCTAAAGCTTCTTGCCCTCACAAGAACCCAGCAAGGTCTGGGCTGCAGCCGTGGTCGTAGCCCTCGTCCTAGTCGTCTTCTTCGTTTCCGTCCTGGTCATCATCGCAGCACGGGGACTAGTAGCAGTACTACTACTGCTCCTGCAAGCTGCTGCTGTGGCTTCTTAAACCCTCAACCCTAAACCCTAAACCTACTACTGGGAGGAACTTCCTGCCAGGCGTTGGCTCCAGCGCCGCGGCCCCGAGCTAAGCACTCGAGCAGCGGGCCAGCCACTCAAGGTTCAGAGATGTGTGCCTTCATAGTAGTGTTATAGGTTTATCAGGCAGGGGTCTTTAAATACGGTGAATGGGGTTTTATGGTGCTTTTTGCGGGTATATGCTTTCCTTTTAGTCGCTTTTTGTTCATAGGGCTTTACGGGGGCTAAGGGGTGTCTGCTTTACGGGTCCCTAAAACATGGATCCTAACACTTGGAGTTCTACATTCCTTCTAAACTCCGGTTGGTGGCGACGACAAGACAGACCCATAAAACGCACGGGATCTCGGACACGCTTCAGGTGCGGACATAGAGATAAACGTGAACAAGTACGTGTGTGCAGGCGCATTTATATAGATAGATAGCTGGTACACCTTGGGGGTCAAAGAGTGGGTGTGTCGTACATCTTGGGTCTATGCATGGGTGTGAGTTTCGCACCCACATCTCGACACACATCTTTGAACCCTTTGGAACGAACGGGGCGTCTGACGCTGAAACAGACACCTCGGAACAGAAGTATAGAGGCTCAAGGCTGTTTACCACGGCTTCGCCCCATCTCCGGTGCTCATGGAAAGCCTATGTTCCTATGCTCCTTCAGCGCCTAGGGCCTAAGTCCCCGAATCTGACCTTGGATGTGGCTTGGATGTTCGTGTTTTGGTCGATTCAGGCAAGCCCAAGCCCTCAAGCACTCGCGACATCTCTCGCCCTTAAAACCTCAAACTTGGGTAGCACTTCACAAGGATCTAAACTCTTCCAGTTGCAAGCATGAGCCCCGAGATGGGGAGAGGCTGCATCACCCCTTTCTCATGCCAGGATGTGCTGTAGTACGAAAGGAACGGCAACAATAGGAGCCCAGCAGGGGAGAAGGGGTGAAGTTTGTTCGTGCAGATCCGGCAAGTGGAGGGCTTCAGAGCTGTGAAGCTACGCATTGTGGAGTTTACAGGCCGAGGACTGGAGGGCCCAGGTCAAAGAGGCTTCATGGGCTCTCGTCTCCTCAGAAAACTGGACGACGCCAGCAGCCTGAGCGGAGACGTGGCCCCCCCGTAGAAAGTGAGTGGAATCAATCACCTCACCTTTTTTTGAGGCTCTTCAGACTATCGGTGGCCAAAACTAGCAGGCTACTAAGTTTGCCATAGGTATTCCATAGGCGCCTTCAAGGGAACCCTGCACAGCTCGGCAAAGCTGCCTGCGTCGACTGCACCGGAGGCTTTGAGGAACAAAAATCGTTCAGCGAAGCATCTGCAGTGACTCCCGATGTCTAAGTGGCTGTGTAAGGCACCTTCAAGGTTTTCAGGCTTTAACGAGTCCTATCATAGCGAGAAGGCTGAGCTCACTAGGATGTGCTGCCGAAGCAAGCAGTTCGGATGTAGGATCACCTATTCCTTCGCCACTGCGTTAAGTCACATCTGCGGCAGGCTTTTCGTCTGGACCCATGCCAGGGGCCGCAATGTGACCTGGCTGCCTTTGCTGGCTGCCGTTTGAGTCTAGGTAGCTTCAGAGCATTGGTGTTGAGGCCTGTCCTCGGAGAAGATGTGCTGCGTCCTTTAAGAACCGTTGACACTTTTGCATCTGCGGCATGTTACCACATCGAAGACCCTGAGCACGAATGAAATGTCAAGCCTCGCGCATGACCAAAACGCCAAAAGCCCAACAGTCTACATCCGAATCTCGACAGCCCTGCACCCTAATCCTAAACCTTTACCCCTAGCACCAAAAAAACAGGAGAGCAGAACCCCAAAACCCCATACCCAGGCCCGGCGCCATGTCTGGAATGCCGGGACCGACCATCGAAGCTTTCGTGGAGGCGAGGATCCCACTTACAGCTCTATAGGGTGGTTTGAGCATCTGAGGGATTATAGGATGTGAGGGTACTTAGAGTTTAAAGTGCAGTCATGAGAGCTGAACCTCCGTGTCCTAAGACCTTCAAGCGCTTGCACAAGTCCAGGTAGTCAGGGTTCACCAAAGACCCTGGTTACCCTGCTTCGCATTCTAGGTATAGTTATTTTCTATTGGGGTCCCGGATTTCCTGAAACTCCCCAAGTCGCTAGGGGCTACCAAAAGGGGCCCCAACGTCCAGCTGAGCTTGGGTTGTGCATTCAAAGGTGCAGGCCAGGTTTTAGGGTATATAGGCTTTGAAGGTGTAGAATAGTCTCCAGGTCCAAGGGAGTCTTTATTGCCAAACCTGGTGCATCTGCAAGGTCCCCGCTGTCAGGAGTAGCTCGCACGGCCTGGGCGTGCCAGAAAGAAGATCAAGTCTTAATTGGTTTGCTGAAGTTGCAGTTTTCAGGCTCCAGGCTTAAGACACTGTCTACCTGCGCCTGGCTTGGCTCCAGAAGCACAGACCTCGTTGCTCACAGCCAACACATGCGAGCCAGAATTCACAAGTCCGCCTAAAAATAGAATGACTCCTTTAAGGGCAGCACGAGCCAAGATCTTGACGACTGGGTGAGCCCTTCGATGGCACCCGAAGTCGGACAACGAAACATAAAAAGATGTTCTATCTATGCCCACCCAAGTTCGTCAATGTCCTTCCCTCTCAGAAAGCCTTCCACTCCAGAAGTGTTTGGTGTGGTTCTGCTGCATCAAATCCCCCATGGCCAGTTCAAATTGTCAAAGATCCAAGCCGCCTAAAACAGCTTGATGCTCTGAAAAGCAATCAACACCTCTGGATTGCAGGTGTCTCCAGAGGTGGAACCCCTCTTCCGAAAGGAGCAGGTGCACTGAGCGTTTCTGCACAAGTCGTGACAGTTGAACCGTGTCTTCACACTGAGACTTTCATGTTAGCAAACCCCAGGCCCTAAACCAAATAGTGTTTGCATGCAGAAGATGGCAGCTACGAAGTAGCGGCAGTCGTGCGCTTTTCAGCTGGCAAGAGATTGCAGTCGCTGAACAGCCAGGATGGAACGTGCGAGCCTCAGCGTCCCTTCGACAGACCCTTCTTGAAGGGGCTTCCAACTTCAACCCTGCTAGTTTCTTGACCTGTTTGTCGATCCCTCTCCTTTTCCTGGCATAGTTTGCTCTGGACCATGGTGCAAAGTTGCTCCCTTGGCTGAAGGAGCCAATCCTTCCGCTTTATATGGCGAGTAGTCATTGATAACACACAGAGACAGACACCCCTGAGCCTGGACTTTCTGCCAGCTCCGAGGTTTAGCATGCAGGTCCCCCGCATCAGGGTGCGTCTCAGCACCACGTGCACGCCTGCATCCCAGTCCTGAGATTCAAGCCTCCCGGAGCTTCAGCAGAAGCATAGAAAGTGAGATGCGACACCAGTATCAAAAGCTCTAGACGTTAAGCCCGCGCCCTATTAGATTGACAGGTGTTTGTGGTTTTACCCTGTTCTCCAGGTCCCTGGCAAAAACTCCTCACGTCTCCCTTCCAATGTCTGTCCGCTGGGGTACCTTTCTTGGATTCCTCGGGTTGAGCCCCGGTTGAAAAGACATCTACGGACAGAAAGCTCATGAAGAGAGTTTGCAGAGGGACACCCCTACTTACGTAGCAATGTCTAACCTGGTGATACAATGAAGTAGGGGCGTGAAGGAGCCTTCTGTTAAAGCATGCTTATCCTTGCCCTTCACAGAGCCCAGTACGGTGGGAACATGGCTGAACCGTCGGCGAACCAGGAGACCTCATCTGGCTGTGCCGAGTTATGAGAGCGTAAACCCATGCCTTGAACCCTGAATTAACCGCCACCTTGTGCCGAGTGCGAGGGAGAAAGACAATCCCGAAGAAAGCATGTCATAGGAGAAAGAGGATGGGCAAAGCTTTTCCTGTCGGATGCTTCAGGCCCCAGCCCATGCCGGAGCCTGGCTTATCTCCTTTCCGTCCCTACGAGGACGACCCGGCTGTGGGGCTGACAGGTTGTTTGCAAGATTGGTTTGAAGCACCTGGTTTGCGATCTTCATGAAACCAGCTGCAGAAATACTTGTCTAGGCCGTGATCCTAGACAGTTATTTCTGTGTGAGGCTGTCCAATGAGTGCTTCGATTCTGCGCTGGCGTTTCCGATACGTGGCATTCCCTGAATGTCCCGACCAACAAACACATACAGAAAAGATTGATCCGTGATTTCCAGTTGCACTGCATCGTGGCATGAGGAGTTCTTCGTGGACATGCCAGAGCTTGCATGGGTTGTCTTCAACCCGTGGACAGGCATGCAACCAGCCAGTCATTGAATGGAAAATGCATTTGAAATCAGGCATTGTGAAGGAAGACTGGTTCTGAGGTGTTTTACTTCTGGGCTCACGGAAAGTTTCTTTGGATCCTAGACTTCGGACTTCTTGGGGCTTAGAGGCTGGATCGTCGGGGGCTCGGGTTCAAAAGTCTAGCAGTTGCAAGCTTAGGCTTTCAGTTGAAGCTTCCACTGTTGCGGTGTACGGTCTTAGGGTGTGGTTCCTTCTAGATTGCCGCCATGCTGACTCTCGCAAGTTCAATTATTTTATACCCAATTGCTGCTACTGTTGTGTCTTACCCGAGACCCAACAACGAAAATGGGGCTCTGTTGTGCTGCCCGCGGCATCGTCTTAAGGAATCGGATTCCTAGCACGCCAGGCACTCCTCCAGGTGGCACCATAACGGCCGCTCTCCCAGCTCCTTCGACTCGCCTTGAGAGTCGTGTCACCACGCGCAGCCAGTCTATGAACCTGTGGGAATTGCCCTGGGGGCCCAAACCCCAGGACTCGAAACGGTGGCCCTAGACTAGACCCAAAAAGCCCCTGAAAAAACCCAGACCTTACCCCCGGACCGGTCCCTCTGCTTTGCTGTTGTGTTGAACTTAACCCTTCTAGGGCCATGTTTACGGGAACCCTCTTCTACTTAGAAAGACCCTATACTACGTTAAGCCCCGTTTAGGAGCCCTGTTGAAGGAAAGCCCACTACTTACAAAGGGTAGTCCTTGGAGGTTTATGGGTAGATGTATGATATAAGTAGGGTGATAAGTAGGAAAATTATACTTATAGCCCATATTAGGGGACTTATAACCCTACATATAACTACCCCTAAACCCTAAACACCCTATAGAACCCCCTAAGTATAACTTATAGCCACCCATGAACCTCCAAGTACTGAGGCTCAGGCACGGAAGCGCGGCGCTGTCCTGGAGGCTCCCGGCTCGGGAGTCCGTAGCTGGAAAGACAGAGAGAGAGGTACCTGTGCAGATCAAGGGTATACATACAACTAGACCCAGACCGGCACTTATACTCAGAGGTGTATGTATCTCTATCTGTGTATATATATATATATACAAATTTGTAGCACCTGCGTGTATGTGTAAGTGCGCATGTACTGGCTCTGTGTCGGAACACGGCTTCGTCCTCTGCGTACATGTAGCCTTGGGGAGCCTGCTTGTACCCAGGTGTCGCAGCAGACCACCCTGCATGGAAAGCTGAAGGCGACTGTTGGCTTTGAGAGCTTGGAATCCATGCACTGTTGAGATGCCGTCACAGCTTTACAGCAGGTGGTGCTATCACCGCAGCCCGGCTCAGTATGTTGAATACCTGTTAGATCCTATTGGCCAAGGCCGGTAGGGCTGTGATGTGCTAAGGCTCAAGGGGCCCATGGAAAGTGTGCTGAGCTTGGTCGAGGGCTTGAACTCACATGCCCAGGAGATCTTCGACCGCCTGGATGCCGCGTGCGGCCAGATGGACACACGGCTCAGTGGCTTGGAGACCCGGCTTTCACAAGCGACCGAGCGCATCGAGCGTACCCGTGGCAGCACAGCAGCCCTCAAGGTACAGAGCGCCCGAACCTTCCAAGGGCGGGGTGCACCGAGCCTGCGCGCAGCACACCGGGTGCTGGACGAGAGCCTTCTAGTGTCCTTACGCTCTACGGCACCTATCCCTGAGCTTGACCAGGGCGAGGGACGCCCCGTGAACTCCACGGCGGTAGCCGAAGACTTGGCTCGCGTCTACAAGTGTGTGAACCAGCATCGGAACCAGGAGCCACAGGTTCGGACTCGGGCAGGAAGCGAAAGGCTTCTACCTGCTGCTGGTCGCTTGACTTCGGTCTCTGAGCTTTTCCTCCTGAACTCCTCCGAGCAACCTTACAAGGTGAGGCATGAGGTCGACAACTTGGCAGAGCCAGAGGACGAGGCTTTCTACCACGGCAAGCGTGCAGAGATGGTCAAGGAGTCAGTCCAGCCCGACGCAGACCTAGACTTGGAGGAGGACGAGCCATTGCGAGAGCACGAGGACTTGCGCTTTAGGCCACGACCAGCTGCAGAAGTGACCTTCGATCTTCCAGATGTCTTGCCAGACCTTGGGCATGTGGCACATCTCGTCTGGCGCGAGGGCGAACAGCACTCCGAGACGGCGCGGCCCGCGTGGGATGCACCTCCTCCGGAGCTTGGCCGTGCATCAATCAGTGTCACTGCAGCCCCAAAGCCCGCCCGACCTGCACCACCTGCACCAAAGCGAGCATCCCTAGCTCCGAAAGCCACTCGCGCACCTGAGCCTTTGCTTGCCCCGAGCTCAGGGCCTGCCATAAAGACAAGTCCAAGCCAGGCACCCGTAACAGCGGTGGCACCACCGCCAGCTATACCGACCCCGCCGACCCCGCAGCCGGCCGCGCAGCCGTCCAAGCCCTCAACACCAGCACCTCCGCCGCCGAAGCCTGCGGCTAAGGGAAAGGGCCCCAAAGGCAAGGGCAAAGGAAAGGGACCAGCACCACCTCCGCCGCCCGCGAAGAAGGCCGCCCCTGCTGCCAAAGCGCCTGCACCCACAAAAGAGGCCGCAGTTGGAAAAGCAGCCATGTTCGCAGACATCCGTTCTGGTGGTGCAAAGCTGCGCAAAGTCGCGCCTCCGAAGGAACGTTCCGGCGCTGCAGTTGGCCGCGTCGTTTAGCTTCCTGTTTCCAAGCTCTGGCACTGAATACCACATAGTTCTCACAATGTATATGCTCTACAGCTCTACGGGCTATTACTTTGTAGCTGTACGGCTAGGTTTTTCTGCAGGACCGAGCTTGGATCACTTCCATCATTTGCGCTCCAGCAACAGGCGGTGGCACCGCAGAAAAAGGGTACATTGTTGTACTTTCAAGACGCCATGTCATGCAGCGCATGCATTATCCAAATCTAACCTTTTGGCTTCGATGCAGTGGTGCGCTTGGCAGGCGAATTCGCCCTACGGAACTCTGGTGGTGGAAGACCGGCAGGCAGGAATCAAGGAGTATCCCCGACTCCTGCCTCCCAGCCCTATTTCTGCAGCCCATCAGGTCAGCGCCAACACGGGCATGTCGCAGACGCTTCAGGAAGCCTTGCTGAACTACCAACTGAAGGCTTGTACCGGCCTGCCGTCCTTGCATCTGGCTCAGCTCTCACCCGAAAGGTCGAAGGCACCCTTTCAGCAACGCAGCTGCAGATTAGGGTGACGAAATGTGTCCATTGATTATGCAGGAGTCTTGGGCTTGTGGCCTTTACCTAACAAACCCTTCGCCCTTTGCCATCAGCTGAGGTAAACAAAGGTGGTGGCAACTGCGGCTGGAGCCCCAGCTTATCCACTGACTTGAGCCTAAAACTGCAGGCTTTTTTTAGGTAGTAGTAGAGTAGTAGGGTAGGCCACCTTTAACCTTATCACCTTGAAGGTTAACCTTTAGTTCTGAATGTTCTGAAAGGATACTGGACAAGTAGGTTTCGGACCCTAAAGGCCCGGTAGTGCCCCATGCACCCTTCAACCCCTGCTGCAGCCGACACTTCTTGAAGCTTCACGCGCTACGAGGTCATTTTTTTGCGGAGTCTTCCCCAGAGAACCCAATACCCCGTAATTAAGGAATATACCTTAAATTATGCGGGCCTTAATATGATGATTTAAGGTACATATTCCTTAACTAAGGGGCATTGGCTTCTCTGGGTCGTCCAGGTTCCCTTTTTCTATAATGACACGGCCCCCTACCGCAGGCTCAAATCGCTTGGAGGTGGATCTTGCCTTCTACTTTACGTCCCGGACTGAGCTCTGGGAGATGAGGCCCGAAATCCTGAAAGAGTCGTCTGCTGAAGATCATCTCCTCTTCTGTTTTAGGGGTTTTCCTTATAAAAGTTATAGTAGAATCAACCCCCTAAAACCCAATTCTAATTGCCTGCTGGCTGCCTCTGAGGGGCTCCGTGAAGTCCGGACTGAGATGAGTGGCCTCGGAGCCGTGACAGCGCATTTAGTCCCTGATAGTTGGGCAGTCGGCTGAAGGTATGCATCATGCACTGATAGATATGTTGATACAGATGACACATACAGCACATACAGGGAGACTGTTCCTTTATGCATGTATGCCTAACACTACCTGTCACTACCTACTAAGCAGTGTAAACTGTGACGAAAGTCGTGCCCGAGCCTGCCCATTCCCAACATTTGCCATGCTCTTATCGGCTACTCTCGGCACAGGATCTGGAAATTCCAGTGGGCCCATTATCGATTTTGCTCCTTTTTGCAATGTGGAGCTTGCTAGACCTGACAGGGATGTCGGCATCCCAGATGGAAAATGGCAGTGGCTCGCAGGATTTCAACCTCCATAAACTGCAAGCCGCGGACATGGCGCACCTCGAAAACATCTCCCAATGCGATGCTCGGGTGAAGTTCCGCATTTAGGAGCATATCTGGACCTGACTGAAAATAACAGTCTAGCAGCTTAGCACATCACGGTCGGAGCCTCAGCTGGGATGGTGCCTGCACTACCGCAGCCTGCAAGAGTAATTCGGAAACAAGCTGTGCATATGCAGATTCATCCATGGATACAGTGAGTGGGATTCGAGCTCGCAACACAGGAAGCCTGGGCTCCAACTGCTAAGCACTTTCTGGCCGGGCTGCCGGTGTAGCACACGACCCAACTTGGTTGGGACACTTCGCAGCATTCCAAGTGCTGCTGCCGCCCGCCATGGGTGAAGGCTGCCTCCGTGGGGTTCTAAGTCCCCTAAGATGGGTCGTAAAGCACAACTTACCCCACTTTACAACCCCACTTAAAAACTACCCATGAGCCTCCAATTAAGGATCTCGAAGACCTAAGCTCCAGACTGAAGGTCACAAACTCGCACCCTGCGAGTCTGCTTTGGGCCTCGAGAGTCCAAGGCCCACGAACAGATTCATCTTGGGAGCTTCCCGAAAGTCGCAGGGGATATATAAAAAGGGGTTCTTACCAAACTACCATAGCCCTGGAAATAGCCATAGGCTTCCTTGGTCTACGCTTTGCCATAGGTTTCTGGCAGGGAGTTGTAGGGCCAGGGCCAGCCTGGTTGAGTACTAAGAGCAGGAGAGCCGGAGTGTTCACCACGTCCTAGGACCCCTATCTCATTGAAAAGGAATCCGATAGCTTCGGAAACTTCATATAACGAAGGCTCCAAACCCAGCATCCCGAAAATGCATCGTGCACATGCAGCTGTGAGCCCCGAACGTAGCCAAAGTTCCCGAGAAGAGCTGTCATGTGCTATGTACGCAGAGAGCGCAGGACTGGAGCACTCCACGAAAGAATCACCAACCCTAAACCCCCAACCCAAGCTCCCAGACCTTCTGATCCGCACAAGAAACCACAAGGCCGGAAGAGTCTGCAAAGCGATTGACAAGGTTCCTCGACTAATTCGACTATGACGATGAAGAACCGCATGAATAAGAGCATTAACAATACTGGTAGTATTGGGAATGAGACGAGTATCAATTTGTCCTGGAGGTGGCATCCCCACGGCTGCAGCATGGGAGACGATTACTGCCGAGGCTGCCCAGCTTTGGGCAAGACTGTGTAAGACTGATCTCTTTACCCAGCCTACCTAGCTATCTAGCTATCTGCTTTCCTATCTCTCTCTCTCTCTCTCTCTCTTTCTGTCTCTATCTCTAGACATGTGTACAAAGGTACATACGCAAAAGGATGCATTCTATTGCATCGCATGCTTTGCGAGTAGGCGTGACAAACGACTCCAAGATCAAAGCGCTTCATTTCTCCGTCTGACGGCCCCTGAGGGCGCCCAAATGTGAAACGTGGTTTTGAACGTCCCGCCATTTTGGGGCGCCAAGCAAGTCGTCAAGGTTTATGCTGGAGATACCGTCCCACATCTTTGCAGAGTATCAGAGACTTTCATGGGTGCTTTTGCTGTTTCTTAAGGAAGCTCCCCTATAGGTCAGGGACCTAAGGGAGCTTGGTATTTCCCACAGGCCCCAAGGCGATTCGAAGCTGAAACCTGGTTCGAGCCTCCGAGTTTCCGTGATTCGGGTTAAGGGGTCTCTAGGGTCTGGGAGACGTAGTGTCTTCTTGGGGTTAAGAGGGTTGGTTGTAAAGTGATCAGGGTGTTCAGGGTCATAAGGGCTCAGGGGTAGCAGAAGGTTTTCGGTTTATTCGGGTTTATGGTTGGTGGAGTTTTATTTTTGGGACTTGGGGTTGTCCTGGCGTGACGTTGCAAAACAGGATTTGGGGTTTAAGGGGTCATGGGAGTTTAGGCCACTTGGAGCTCTTCGGGTTTCGCTTTAGGGCGATGATTCGACACGACATGCAGACAAGGAGCGTGAGAAAGTCAGTAACCTCCATACACCCAGCATCTTTACTAAGGCATGTTAAGATTTTTGCAGAAAAACATTTGCAAAAAAAGCCTAAGCTTTAAGTAACTCGGATAAAGCAGCTCAACTGTGACAATATTTCGATGTGGAGGAATCCCATCGGACCCGCCTTAGAGGGAGCCCGATTCGCAATAGGTTAGTGAGTGTGTGGGCGGGAGGGCGGTCCCCAGGATGATAAACCTTTTTTTCCCAGTGGCAAATCCCAGGAGGGGAGGAGCCATCCCGCCCACCCATCCAAACCCTCGAGAGCCACGTTCCACCCATCCGGGTCCCCAGCCCCAGAGCCGCGTTCCAACCATCCACACTTGCGGCGCCCAGCTTCCCCATCCAAACCCGTTGCTCCAGGCGCTCATTCAAGCCGGCGGGCCCCCAGCTCCAGCCACCCACCGTGTGCCGCCGATCCAAAGCCTACGGGCCCCCAGCTCCAGAGCCCGCGTGCCACCCATCGCGACAGGCGTTCCGCTTTGTTCTGAAGAGAGGACCCGACAGTTCCTGTTTGTGGAACCATGAAAAAATGCATTGAAACCCAAGTCCTCGGCCAGTTGGAGCGGTTCACATCCCGCACCGGCAGCTCATTGGAGGACTGACTCCTCGGTGCTTCTGGGGTTTGGGGGCTTAGGACTTTAGCAATTTAGGGTTCAGGGGCTTAGGATTTTGGGTTTAGGGGTTTAGGGTTTCGAAAAGCAGCAGGGTCAGACAGGGCTCCTGGGATGAATAGAGAATCTTGGGATTATGAAGGTTTGGGATTTATGAAACACGGTTAGGATTAATGCAGGGGTCGGAAGAAGTTACCGGTTTGGTTGTGTAGGGTTCCTTGTTGTAGCTACATTATACTACATTCCAAAAAACCCTGTTTCAATCAATCTCCTGCTTAGAGCTGTATAGGGCTTGGGGTCCAGGAGACGAAGCGTTTGGACTTTGGTGCAGACTCCAGTCTGCGAATGCTCTGGGCGCGCACATCGCCAAAACCAGGTTTAAAACAACAGAGGTTCGCGATGCCCAAGCCTGTATACTATGCAACGGGCATAGACAAGTCTTCAAGCTTGTACGAACGCCTGGGGGAGCTTAGTCGTTCAGAAAAGGTGTGAACTATTTACAGCAGCTTTGCAGTTATGTTGCTTTCGGATTGAAGCACGGCTTTGAGCTTCAAGCTTTACGGTTTGGAGGTGCAGAATTTGCAGTATGGACAGAGGCACGAACGGCCTAGGACATGGACTTGTGACAGTCTGATAGGCTTGCAACGCCCTGCACCCTGTCAACCCTGAAGTCCTTGAAATCTCGAGAGAAATCATTCCTTCCGCATCTGAACCGCTGGGGCCTTTCTCGAGCCTACTCGTTAAGCAGCTGCAATCGATTGAGGAGTTCGCCCTGCAGCGGGCACGCAAAGTGCTGGAGCAGCTGAGGCTGCTGCTTAGGAAGACTTGCGAAACCAGTATAGGTGCGAGTGTGGCACATCTATCCATATCTTCCGTCTGCATACAGGCATGCGTACATACATACATACATGGATGCATGCATACATACATGCATACATACATGCTTGCCTACTTACTTACCTGCTTACGCCACAGCTGTTCAAGTACGATTGTTGTGAATACTTAGATTTTGCCAGATATGCCACAGAGAAGTGTCAAGGGGCACTTTCATGGGGCATACATATCGGGCGCCCCTACAGTATCCAAAGCGAGAATTGGCACTCAGTCAGGCACATGCCGACAGGTCGGTTGTGGAAAGATTTTGCAGCTCAGGCACTCTTCTCTGTCCTAGGGTGACTCCTTGCCTGGGCGTTGCTCTTTCGTGGAGGTACCAGACAACATCAGATCCAACAGATGCCCGAGACTTGAAGTCCAATCAGAAGATCTGCTGAGCCTGTTCTGGTCTCGTTCATTGAATGACGGTCGCAGTGCCCATCAAGCGCCCGTTCTGCTTCGAGCTCATGTTAAGCTCCTGCGTGACAGACTTGTAGCAGTCAGAACAGTTCGATTCGCACCCGTCTTCAGGTCCGTATGGTGGTTCGGTCCGTTTGAGCTTTCAACCAATGAGTGAGGTCTGCTGCAGCAGTGCATGCCTGCAGATTCTGAGATCGTGAGCTCTGAGGCCAATGCGAAGGCAGCCGCTGCTTTAAGGAGCGAAGCCGGTTGCGAGTGCTGTTTGGGAGTTAAACTCCAGCTCCCGACCCAAACGTCAGTCAACTTCCAACCCAACGTGGCGAAGACGGGAGCATGCAGCAAGATACCATGTCTTCTTCGGAGCATCTGAACAGTGTATTTATGAGCTACATGCGGCGACTAGAAAATGAACTTTGCTAAGCTCCCAGGACTGAGGTCGCGATGGAGCACAAACGACACCAAGTATTGCAGGACCGCTGCGGATCTTGTGGTCAGACAACAAGATGCTTTACGATCCCTTAAACGCCCTGCCTAAAGAACCCAGCTGCATCATAGTACTTCGGGACAGAGCATCAGGAGAAAGAGATCATGGCTTTTGAGCGTGCCGCCTTCTTCCTTGGATGCACTTTCGCCACGAGCTATGCAACCCTTACAAGTGACGTCCTATCTGAGCCGTGAAAATGCTTGAACGCGGCCAGGAGAGGATAGACGAGGCGATGCGTCAAGCCAGAGCAGCTGAGGAGACTCGCACGGCCCTTAGGAGTCTTTACTTACGGTGTAAACCACAGGGTTTAGAGGGTTTGATGTGGGCAAAGCGGAAATAGACATGAAGTCAAGGCTTCTCTGTAGTCTTTCCAACAGGTGGAGCTCAACAACTGTGTCATGGGAAGGCGGATATCGCGGAGAGGTGTTCTGAGCGCTTGACGCATTGAAAACAATTTGGAAGGCTTTCGGACTTAGGTTGTTTCGGGGTTTGACCTTCTTGCATGAATGAAGCGCTTGGACTTCGGAGTTACGTCGAAGTCTGCGGCAGAGGGTGTTTGTTCTAATTGGCTCTGGATGCTTCCCAGCCCCGAGCCAAGGAGCTTAATCTAGGATACCATAATGAAGCAAGCAAGCATGTTGGTGTATCTTCAAGTAACAGTATACACTCTCATAAGACCTTGATAAACCTTCTATATCCCTATTACAAACCCTGACAGACCCAACCAGAGTCGTGTAATCAGCACCAAGGTGCCGCTCTTGAGTTTGAACTGGCGGAGGCGATGTGGCGATCCTTTCTTTGACATAAGGGTATATTCCATAGCTAAGGAGTATTCTTGCTATGACTTAAAGTATACTATAGGGGCCTGAATAATCAGGGTTCCTTATGATAAATACAGTATAGTATTCTTACTATGACGTTCAGGTGCATCCATTAGTTCAGAGGGGTATTGAGCTCTCCGTCCCTGTGTAGGGGCTGGGCTTCCTCGCTCAGACCAACCGAAACGCAATCGCTTTCAGTTTGTTTATATGTGCATATATATATATATCTCTCTCTCTATCTTTCTATCTGTCTGTCGATTTCTTTTCCTCTGTACATACATACATATGTATATATATATACATACTTACTTACTTACATACACATATATATATATTCACACATATATATATATATACATATGTTTCCGCGCTTTTTGCGAGGAGGGGTTCTGCTTCGTTTCGATGTTAAGCTCTGGCATTCTTGTCATGGACGTGGGTCCAGTCCCTAGGGCTGCTACGACGCCTAGAAACATGAGGGAACCTGATCGCCGAAATCTAGAACCTGCCCAGCCTCCAGCAAGCAAGGCTCCATGTAAGCACAACTTTGTTTTCGCACGCCGAAGTGCGCTCAAGCGCCTGCCTGAAGCACGATGACCTGTACCTGCGAGGTCAGCCGCAAAGTGGCGCAGAACGCACCTGACTCCCCTTCGAAGCCGGGCGCTGATCATTTCAGCTTGGCTAGCATTCGGACCTGTCTGGGTACAGGGTAGGCAGTCAGGCCGGATGCCCGTCATATGGGATTCAAGTATTTCAAACTTCGATCTGGGGTGTCCCTTGCAGTGTTGTAAGGACGTGCACACCATTCAGGGCATAGGGCCCATAGGCCCTAAACCCCGAACCCTAAACCTCAACCTTACTTGTCCCTGCTGTGCATGTAGTCAGTGGGGAGGATGGGAAAACCGAAATCGTACTCCAGGCGGGCAACCTCGGAGCGTCAGAGTCCAAGTGATGAGACCAAGTGTCTCCGCATTGCTCGGTCACACGTGCTGCAAGGATGCTGGCAACAAATGCAATGATGGCGCGGTTGGCTCTCAGTCGCCACAAGATAGCGCGGAATAAGCCATGATGGAGATTGCGAGTTTCAGATGCACATTGACATGTTGATTTTCTTAGCTTTATACGTCTCCCATCTTCAGGTAGGAAGCCGTCATGATCCTTTCTCAAGCAGGCGAAACTCCTATGTGCACAAGCAAGCGGCCGTCCACAACACACATGAGATCGGTAGTCGTCATGCCTAGATGTCTTCTGCGATAGGATTGCGAGATTCGTGCGTAAGAGCCTTCTAAGCATTCAATCATCGTCGACCATCTGTCCTTAGTATACAACAGCCGTCGTTTCTGCCGGGCATGCGAAGTGATGGTGGCTTCCAAGGGATTTGAAGACCTGCCCTCGGATGCCACTTGTCTGCAGCAGAACAGGCTCTATCTTCTATGTATGCAATGAGGCGTAATGGAGGGGCCAAGTTTACGGAAACGGGAATATGAAGAAGGTTTCCTCAATTCAAGGACATGTTGGAGACGGGGGACCTTCGGAGCTTGGGAGGTACCCAACACCCTCAACCGAAGCTCATCCAAAATACATTGAAGCATGGCCCGACTGTCCTGCAATCCCGGAAAACAAGAACTTGAAATACTACAACTCAAAGCCCTAAAGCCTTAACCCGCCCAGCAAAAAGCAGCCGCCCTGAGTTGCGAGAGCGTGAACCTTAAACGGTAGAAGCCCAAACCCCGAAACCCAGAAGCTCATGCCTGGAGGTTACCATCCGCTGCGTCGCTGTGCTGCCGATTGCAGACGCGCCGCAGTTTCGAAGAGCCGCGTGGTCGTGTAGAATTCAGCTCGACCCTACAGCTGTTTTTTACCCTTCAAGGACTCGGCCGACCCTCCACGGAGAGGATTTCCCGAACATAACATCATAAGACTCTGAACCCGGAATCCTCTTCTTGTCTCCGAGGTATGCTCCGGACTTCTCCACACTTCCGATGATAATCCACCTTAGCTCACAGGTCTTTTCTTGAGAGGCAGTCGATCCCCTGGAAAAGGGTGTAGATTGAATGCGCTAGACCCAAAGGAATCCACGTGTGCTTTGCCCAGGCTTGCCGGCGATTGAGCCTGCTCTGCGGCATGAGGCAGGTCAGCCTACCTTGCCTCTGGATATTTCTTGCTAAACATGAAGTGCCATGTTGTCCTTGTTGTGAACTTTTCTTTACGGTCGCAGGGCTGAGCCTTTCAACCAGGTGCACATGCTTTCGCATAGAAGTTCACCCGGAGTTGGGCCTCACTTGGGCACCAATGCCCAAAGGATCCCGCTGTCTTTAGTCCCCATAGCCTTACGCGTTGAAAGAGCCACAGATTTTTTACTTTGTGAAACCCCTGGATGGGGAAGCCATTCACAAGACCCTCCCCCGAACCATCGGCTTCCTTGTCAACATTTCTTTGCTTGAACAGCTTCTCGCGCACTCGCGCTCGGCTCGGCGTCCGCGAGCTCCGCCTAGTTGGCGGCGTAGCTGGCCGGTTGGCTGAAGTCTGGGTGGAGTTGCAAATCCTACAACCAAAGCACCCAAAGCCCAACTCCTTAAGCCCCAGATCCCGCAAAAACCCTCCAAGCCCAAACCAAGAAGCCGCAGACTTCCATGTAAAAGCCTGGAACTCAACACCAACCCGCGTTTGTTGTGTTGGGTCTGCCTCTTCGGATTCGGTTTTGAACTGTTAAAGCATGCTTTAGATAAACCTTCAACTTACAGCCCTGTTGGCAGCTGGATTTGAGAGACTGCCTAATGGAGACGACCTGCTTGACGGCTTGTTATGGGTAGCTATCTATACGCAGGCTTTCTTTCAAGTTCTTGTTGGGCTCTATGTATTTCGCGCCACGGTTTCCTGACTCTGATTTGGGTGTGGGTCACCTTCGTTGCTTGATATGGAACCAATTCTAGAGCTAAAACTGTCTTACCTACTTGTATCGTCTCTGAACTGCTTCAAGGAATTGTTGCTTGGCTTCTCACCCAGGATCGCTCTTGCTGCTTGAATTTCCACCAGCCCTCAGGCATGTTTGACCCTGAACTGTAAAGCCCAGGCATGTCCCAGTGGTGAGTGCTGAAACTGTAAAGCCCAAACCTTCAACCCCTTCCAACCCGGGATCCTGAATAAACCCCAAATCAAGCCTAAGCCAAAGGCACACCTTTTCTAAAATAGAGCCCCAATTGCGGGGGCTTTGCAGTCAACCGAGGAGACCCGAGGGCACCGCTGCGGAAAGGTGGGCAGGCCGTCAGCTTTGGGAGATTGGGAGACTTTTGGGTTTAGAGGTTTGGAGATAGGGGCTCCGGATGAGGTTTGCTAGGTTGATCCTCTTCTTTCTTTTTCCAGTCCCAGAAACGATGGTCATCAGCTGTGCACAAGCAGCCTTCTTGCTTTCCAACATCAAAGGCGCAGACCGGCAGACTACCCCAGCCACAGTCCTAGATATCCTGGCCCAGGGCACCCTCTATCGAGCTCTCCTGTAAAGAGGACACAGCCTAAGAGCCCAAGTTTCTTTCACAAGGACGGCCGAGATGCAAGCCGTCTCGGCATCAAAACCGCAGGCCACGCGCCTCACCATGGAGCTACAGCCCAACGCCACCTCGGCTGCAAAGGCTCCCGGGTATCCGAAATCCGAGGGAAGCTACCCATGCTTAGAGAGGTTCATGGGTTGTTTTTTAGCAGGATAGTTACACTTATAGCCCATATTAGGGGACAACTAACCCTACTGAATCTGAAACAAGGTTTTTCTGCCGAAATGACCCTAGGGTTTAGGGCTTCGGAGTTGGGTTCAGGGCTTTAGGGGTTTAGGGTCGATTTTGACAAGAAGAGGAGGAGGACGTCTAGGGATGAGAGATTCTGGGGCCAGGGATCTCGAAAAAAGCCGTTTTTTCTGGGTTTGCCTAGGAGCTTTCGATGATGCGGGCTTTGGCCCTTGAAACCTCCGAACCGAGGCTGAAATGAAGACCTAGTCGTCGCATCGGAAATTCTGAATACCAAAACACTCCTTCTTCTTTCAAATCCCAAGCTTAAGCGGGCAGAAGGATTATTATGACATCCCTTCATGGCCCCGCTGCTTCTGGCATTTTGGGCTTTGCTGTCAGGATCTTCTGAAGATCAAGGGCTCGGAGCTGGAAGCGGTCATCGACGGAGTGGATTCTTGGCACCGTTTGCATTCATCGACTGTTTAAATTTGAGACGTCTGCATGTTTTTGTTCTCAAGTTTCTGGCAGGTTCCGTAGCAAACCCGAGAAACAGGAATGCAAACCCTGAGCCCTATTTTCCTTCTCCGGAGCCAAGGATAGAGCTGCTTCCTCACTGGAGACACAAGTTCCTTGACCTGCAAGAACACGAGCTGAAGACGTTTCTGGATGCTCTTAGCATTACCAGTGTTCTGCCGTTCGTTGAATCTGTAAAGGCAGCAGTGTCAAACGCACTCGCCGGCTCACCAAAATTGATTCCAGCCACCTAAGCCGGGGAATATGGCCTGATCGCTTCCGCGACGGTACAGCGACCAGCAAGGATGGTGGGAGCTCGTCCAAACGCGGGTCATTGAGCGAGACAACTTCAAAGACGGGTTCAGGGTTTAGGGCTGAGGGTTCCAGTTTCGGGTTTAGGATTTATGAAGGGTTTACAATCTATTTTGTGTCCTGTCGAGCTTCTGGGACTGGAGGTTCTATGAATTTACGGTTTGGGGGTTCAGACCTTGTGGTTCCGCAGTGTAGTTATGGTTCACTGAAGGGGCCTCATAATTGGAATAGCAACGTATTCCTGGCAAATGCGCAATCCAGATGCGCGGCCTCACCAAAGCTGCATGTGTTTAGTGCTGGTCAATGTTTCAACCAGCAGACGCCCTTTTACAGGCAGGGATGAGGGGAGAGAAGAAGCAGGGGTCGGCCACCACACGGGAGCCGAGGTGAGCACTGCATGGGAGCAGGTACCCACGGCCCTCAACAGTCAGGACTCCTTTTCCTGTGAAATTGAAGCATCATGCGTTTGGTCCCTGCATGTCGCGGCCAATCTCGAAAGTGTGTGGCAACGGTTGGTGATGCTAGAGCAGCAGGAGCAGCTGCCTGACTCGCAAAGAAGCACGCTACATGACTGGGACAGCGGCGGCTACATGCGAGAGGCCTTGCGAAGCCGATTTCCAGCCCTGGACCAGCTTGCAGCTCCACTAAGTCACGAAGTGACCCACTGCTCAAAAGAAGGCAAGATAGTGGTTTCTCCGGTATTTGATGTGCTTGTTACCATGTGATCCCATGTACCTGTGCAAGGGAATGTTGATGTTGAAGATGTCTTGCACGAGACAGATGCTTGTCGAGGCCGAAGTGTATGCAGTGATTGGAGGGCAGCTGCATCTTGGCATCGAGTACTCATGCAGCGAGGTAGAGTTGACAATTCAAGACAGGAAGACTCCACGAGAGTCTTCTTTTCTGTCTGCCCGGTGTCACTCGGACCCTGAACCCTAAATGCTAAACCATCCTCTACCTATCACATGAGCTCATGCTTGTTTTAGGATGACTTGCCGAGGTACCTTATTGGGCCAGCCGAGTGTCCGGACCTTCGTTGGATGATGCAGATGGTGGATGCAGAGGTCTGGTGAGCGTAGGGTTTCAGGCTCTACATAGGTTCTTGCTGTTTTGCGCTCGCTCCCCGCTCCGATTTGCGACAGCAAGTGCCTTCTTTCAGTGATGTAGCGTGCATAGAAGCCACTCTCGTTCCCGAGCCAAGTGTCCAACCGTGAAGTGTTCACTTCGCAGGCTCAGTTTGCTTCCTTTCAGAACGCGCGACTGTACATCGCGGACGTCACCGCTGAAATCCAGACGAGCTCCACTGTTCGAGACCAGGACTAGCGAGAAAACACAAGTTGTGTGCCAAGCCGTGCAACATGCTTCCCATGTCGCCCTGCTGTAACAGGAAGTGTCGGCCCTGCAACGTTCCAATGACTTCCGGCCTTCAGATCTGACCTCTTCCAGCACGCAGAAGATTTTTTCTTGCAGTTGGCAGTCAGCATGTACGGTTATCCGAGTCCGGAGATCACATGACGCCAAAGGATCAATGGTGGAAATGGCACATCGAGGACCGAATTGGAGTCTCCGACCCTGGGCCAAGGTGTTCGAGGACACGTCTGCCATTTTGCAGATCAGAACATGGAGCTCGTAGCATCAAGGCCCCCCAACCTCGTATCCGGCCTCTACAGACCGGGACCCGAAGCTGTCTCAAAAAAGCCGCTGTGTGGAGGAAAGCTGCTTTTCTGTGCGCTGGAGCTTTGAACACGAAGATGCGCTGCGACTTCGCCCGTGTGCTGATGGTACGGAAGTCTAAGTCGTTTCTAATTTCTTAGCTGGGTTCCGTTTCCCGTCTCACAGCCGAAAGTACCCAAGACCGCTTAGCCCTGACAGTGCAGTGGAAACAGAGCCCCGGCATTGCAATCCGTTTTCGTTCCAGTTGAACGCAGGTCACTTGCATGCTTCCACAAGCAGCGAGCTCCCAAAGCAGTTCTCACAAGACCTGAGTATCCGGAGTTCGGAATAGAAGCTTTTAAAAGGCGTGCATAGTTGGCTGGTGGGGATCCAGGGGTTCAGAACTGCAGCGGGGAGGAGGGCGTGAGATTCAATTTTAACAATGCCCTGCAAATGCGGGCCCGCCAGCGACCAAGCGGCGTGTTGGTTTCAAGTTGAAGAGCTCGAAGACACGGCGAGCGACTCGGATCTCTCGCTATTGCAGAGATGCCAGATGACTCGGCTTGCAGTGAACTCTACACCGAAAACCCTAAGACTCGGAGCACTCTCCTTGGCGCACGAGTTGCCGGGAAGAAAAGTCCAAAGAGGAGTTGAGGTTCAGCGGTGCGATCTTTGAACCGCAAGCCTCAGGCCCGTTCGGGTACATTTCTTACCGGTCGGAGATCACGCAGAGCCCCCGTGCATTGACACCGTAGTGGCCCTACGACCCACGAAGAGGAGAAGCTTCCCGGAGTGCTCGGAGGGTTGGCGAAAGGTGTTGTGGGCTTTCTGTTGAAGGTCGAGCCTGCACCGATTACATGAAGGGCTTGGGGATCACGCTCTAGGAGATCCAAGATGATGAGACGGTTCGCAGACCACATTTGATCAACTCCAGACGGTGTGAAGATGCACCCCAGAACCATCGGGCTCACTGAACCCAAGAAGCCTGCACACCGCTGTGTATCCTGAAATCCCCACAAAGGCTTTCGACCTTCACCCTATAGTCCTGCAAACGAATCCCAGGGTAACACAGGGGTCGGAAGAATTAGCAATAGTCTTCCCTGAAAGTCTCGGACATTTTTTTGATTTGGCGAAGACTGAGCCCTAAGCTTGGAACCATGTGGAAGCAGCAAGCCTTTGAACCGTGAGACGCTGGCTAGATAGACACCCCTACTTGCACCTTACACACGCTGGAAGATGCTCTTAAGGAGCCCTATACCCCATATTCCAATGGGATGTGCTTTCGGGCTCGTCCTAGCTAGCTGGAAGGCAAAAAAATGGGAGATGCTGCTGAGGAACCCCTGCCCTATTCCCTATTCCCTCAATGGGAGATGGGGGTTTCCGAAAATAGGGGACCCTAAAAAAGAAACCCTAAAAGTAAGGAAACCTGATTTTCGCAAAGTAACAGATGCTTTTTTGAAGGAACCCCCTCTCAGCCCCTACGCTGCTGAAGGCACCAGGGATCTAAAGGCCCAGCTCGCCGCCGCCAAGGCCGGGGGTGGACTTTTTCCCTTGGGAAAATCCTACTTGGATTGGAGGTTCCAATGGGTCGTTCTAAGTAGGGTTATAAGTAGGGTAACTATACTTGTAACCCATATTAGGGGGCTTATAACCCCACTTATAAGTACCCATGAACCTCCAAGTAGGGTGTTCAGACAACGGAATCGGAAGAACTTGCAGTAAGAAACCCCCGTCTGGTCCCTATACAACCTGTCAAAATTATATGAAAGTCTCCTACTGCTTATTTTGTCTGACAAAATGGTACGAAACGTGGAAGGGTGGAGCTACCCAGGAAACGAATCGCTGCGAACGCTACCGATGTCGCACTCACTGTGTGTTGCCACAGACTGTTCAAACAACGGACAGACTGATGATGAAGACTGTGTTTATCCTCAGGTTCATCCGTATTCGATACACTTCGCCTCCATACCGGGCAACACCGCAAGCAATGAAAATCATGGCGCTATGTTGTCATCGTCATCATTGCTGTCACCTGGTCATCACGTGCACAAGATCGCTAATACTATTCGCAGGTTTGAGGGTTTGCACAGTGTCCCGTTCTCGAGGCTTGGGGGCTTCGGGGACGAGAAAGCCTCCAGGGCAACAGGATGTAGGATGCCGGCTCAAGGGCATGCAGCTTGCAGACGTTTCTTTGACCGAGAAGACAGTGGTTACAGTACAACCACAACGGCAGTAGTAGGATACCAGAAATCCACGACTGGCATTGGTAATCGTAAGAAACAGCGATACTGTAGTAAGCATGTTACGGTTAAGGAGAACAGGTTTGAGGACAAGCTAAAGCACCGCAAGACCCTGCAAAGCCGGTCGGAAGAGATGGTTCGCCAGGTGGAGGCCCGCCAGATCACAGACGAGACTCGGGCCATGGCCCTTGAGCTCGGATCTGAGTTTCGGTCGGGAAGAAAGAGCGAACTTCAAGAGGGTTTCTCTGAGGGTTTTAGATGGTCTGGGGTTTAGGGGCCTTGATCGATAGCGTAGGGTCTCATTCGGCTCAAATTTGAGACGAGGGCTACGGCTGGCAGCGCTTGGGGTTTGAGGTCTCGTGCAACAGGAACGCTTTTCGCATGCTCTGAGTGCCTCTGCTGATCCA
This sequence comes from Symbiodinium necroappetens, assembly GCA_905231915.1. Taxonomy (NCBI): domain Eukaryota; class Dinophyceae; order Suessiales; family Symbiodiniaceae; genus Symbiodinium; species Symbiodinium necroappetens. Next base: position 13,322 of record CAJNJA010013397.1, on the reverse strand, counting down.
TGGTCTTGTCCCAAACAAGAAGGCGGAGGCTATCTTCAACTCGAGGCCTCCAAACTTTGGCGTGCGAACGTACAGCTGGCCTGCTGCTACCCTTGCAGGGTGGTTTTTACCAGCGATATAGGATGATTCTGCAAGGGTCATGCATCAAGACGGGAGAGCCGGCCTTCTTGGAACGTTTCTTGCGCTTGGCGTAGGGTTTAACCTGCAGGCTTTTGAACCAGCTGGTGTTGAGAGGAGAAAAGCCCAGTGTACAGACTTGATCATCAGGCGGCACGAGATCGAACAGCTGATCGCGGAGGCGATGAAGCACGCATGTTCAGATTGCCCCAAAAGGGGTTTTCTTAAACATTGTCTCAGGTCCCAAAGTTTCCATCCTCCCTGTGATGAGGATGCCCTTGTAAAGTGTCCAAGTCTTGTCTTCTACCTAGGCTTGTTTTGGAACTTGAAAAGTTAATGTGCTTGCTCGGCCGGTTCTGCTTCTGCAGGCGGACTTGCGACCTTCTGCAGGCCAGGGTTTTCCACCGCCAGATGTAACTGGCACAAGCCCAGTATGGAGTCCTGCATTCACTGCTCTGTCTTTGGCCATATCCGGTGCTTTCGTTCGATCCGTAGCTGATGCAGTTTACTTCAGTTGTCGGTTGATGCGGGTGTTGGTTTCTTTCAGGCTCTGCCACTGCAATGGGGCAGGACCTGGTGTCTGAAAGCATGCCACCATTCAAAGCGCTACAAGGCATGGTAGTCGAGTCAAGTTGCAGAGTAGTCACGAGCTGAGACATGGACTTCTGAGACACAAGCTTGCCCAAGATAGAGGACGAAGGGCATTGTGCGTGTGTGGACTTTGCAACGGAAGGACCAGATGAAGGCGGAGTTGCTGCAAATTGCACACAGAGCCTCAGACAATGCCAGGCGGGCAGTCGCATTGTCTGAAGTCCTGCATTCCAAGACGTGATAATTCTCGGCGTCAGTTGCTGCATTGCGCATGTCCCTTCCATTCCAGGACACTTCAAGAAGCGATGGCCGAAGTGAGCAGCAAGGCATAGCTTCGCCTGCTTGCTGCCTGGAGACTTGAAAGCTGAGATTGGACGGAGCCCGGAAGCTTCCCGGCAAAGCCAAAGAGGCACCATGCAGGGCGAACTCATTGCATGCGAGGCACAGCCAGCGCCTGCATCAGGCACACGGGGTGGGGGGGTTGCGAAGCATGCAAGCTTCCACGACCAGAACATACAAGAGCAGCTGGAATTGTGCATGTTTCGTTTGACCCTTTGGCCGATTCGGGTTTTGTTTTGGGTGTTTTTCCATGCCAGGAGCTCTGCCAGAAACTTCTGCAACCGCAGCTCGACTGAACCTTGAGCCCTATAAACCCTAACAGCATAGAACCCCCCAAACAACAAACATCCAACCCTGAAACCAAACCTTGCACTCAGTACCGATCACCTCCAAGCCTTCGCACGGGAGGAGCCGTCGCATTCGGTTTGAAGTTTATGTCCTCGCAGCTCATCTCTAAGAGCCGTGGAGCTAAGGCGGCGTTCCTCAACTCTGACTTGGGCAAAGGCGGCAAAGCTCTCAGTTTCGATGGTTTAGGGTTTATGGTGCTTTTTTGAGCGATCAGGGCTTCGAGGGTGGTCGGGTTTGCAATCGTGGAGGTTGAAGTTTCTCGGCTTGCAGTCCTACCGTCTTAATCCAAAACGGACTCCGAAACCCTAAAACACCCCTAAGTGGCCTATCGTTCCCCTGGCAGGTCTTCCACAAAGCAAGCTGGACATCTCCAAAGGCCTGTTCCATTCGAGCCCGGAAGCCCAGTCGAAGGATCTCTTAGTTTGGGTAGATGCTTGCTTTTCTGAACAATCCTATCATTTAGCTGGGGTACCTTAGGGGGGAAACGGCTTAATACTTCCGCATCAATACTCATTTCATGTATTCTGGACAGGTTCTCAATCTCAATGCCATTTATATCTCCTTGCAGCAACAGCCCCGTAATACGGAAGGAAGGAGATGCTAGGCTGATCAGTCCCATATGGTATCTGTTGCTATAAGTGATAAGGTGCTGGAACACAGTGTATGATTGTATGTTCTCAGTAGGATACAGCAGTATACAGCCTTATGTGCGTGCTGCCACCTGTGTAGCGTCTCCTGTGGCCGCATCCTGCATTGCGCTTCTCCTCCAAGGCGGTGGACTGCAGCACCTTGCGAATCGCGGCCAGGGCCTGGCGCGGTTGCCCAGATGCCGGTTGATCCACACCAGCCCCTATGGCGCATAGCTCCTTCCTCCGCCGAGCAGGACAACTCGTCAACTGCGAGCACTGGATCGCCAGCATCGGCTGCCTATCCTGCCCGTCACTTCGGCTCAACTGTGCTTATGAGCAGAGAGATTGGCCCTGTCACACACCAACCAGAAACAGCACACTGAAACGTAAGCCGCGATCCCCAAGAGTTTCGACTCAATTCCCACAGGTGCAACTGGTGATCTGGACAGCATCCAGGATGCAAAGGGGGTCAGGGAATTCGTTTTCGCTGCGTTCCCGCTTGGAGTCGAGGGCCAGTGGAGACCAAAGAAGGAAGCAGTGGCTTCCGTAGTGGACACATAGGGAAGCAGTAGCTTTGCAAGTCAAGTCTCTTTGCCGTTTCCCCTCCAGAGTTGTTTTCTTCTTGACAGCACAAGACGTCTTGCATGCACAGGAGAGGCTCCACGCCTTGAGGTGCACCCGTGGTCGCGCCGCGCAGCGATGCACCTAGTCTACCACTGTTGATTCCGGCAGGGGGCATCTATCAGAAATGGCGAACCAGCGTCAACACGTCAATGGCAGCTCCACGCCCATGACTCAGTTTCCACCCACCAGAGCTCAGAGGGGATCATTGCTGAAGTAAATCTCCAAGGACGGCTTCCGATTCGGCTGGCTAAAGCGGCCGGCTCAAGGCTGCGCAGCTGCAGCCTCTGCTCTACAGAGAAGCCCTTGCTTGGGCTCCCTTTAAAGCTTCGAGTGCTCTTTCTTTCAGCTTGGCCATGAGCCTGGAGCCTTTGCAGGCTTCGGATCTCCGAGCCGACTGCCAACAAGTGGAGTGCTCGAATTAAAAAAGATGGGTTCAGGCCCTCAGGCATTCTACCTTCCCACACTTCAGCGTGGGCATGTCGGTGCCTTGTTCTGTCACATCTTATCGTATTCCCTTTTGCTTCTGCCTGCGCTCGCACACTTGTACCCTTGCCATGACGAAGAGTGCCCTAAACTTCAGTGAACATTGCCCACTGACAAGGGAGACGAGGTAACGGTGTAGACTATAGGGCTTTGGGCATCGTGTTGAGTATAGCTCGGTTTGGATTGCATCATCCGGCAAGGTAGCTCGCTTCTTGCATCCAAACCTCTTTGTTTCTTCTTATTGTGATGTATTGGATGATCTCTTCTTCTTGTCATGCATCGTAAGACTTCTTTCTCTGGAACACACATGCTGGATAGGCTTTCTATGTTAGTCGAGCCAACTGTTCACTCGGTCATGCTATGAGAGGGCGAGGGGTGATGTGCCTAGTCGGCAGCTTGGCCCCACCAAACTAGTTCATAGGTCCAACTATGCTGGTAGTAAAAGGGTGTGTCAACTTGTGGAACAGTCTTCGTTTTCTGCAGGTGAATCTGGTACAGTAGGATTCGTAATCCTTGCAAAGGAAGGATGCCAAAATCCTTCTTCCAACCATAAACATCCAAAGCAAACAAAATAAGGCCAAATGATCGTTGGGCTTAATGGCTCCTTCTGAGGTTGCGCAATTGTTTGACAGTATTGAACGGCATACTGCCCCTTCGCTCTCTACCCCCCACCTCCCAAGTAAGCGGCGGTCAATCAGCCCCAGATAACCCCGTGCCATTGCATGGGAATAGGTCTTTGACAGTTGTGGGGACAGTTGCGGCTGCATACTTGGCCTGTGAAAACCGATGATGGACTTCATGTGACACAAAGTAGCGTTTTCCTGCTGATAGGTGCTTTTTAAGAAGGTCACCCCGACTTTCATGAACCTCTCTGACTCTATGTGGCTCAAGGTTTAAGGCAGCATGAGTTCGGCTAACAGCTACAGACCATGTCTTGGATGTTTGTTTGTCTGAAGGCTCAAGCGATTGCCCTGTCCCATCTCTTTGGACGTAGAGCTGCAATGGCTGAATGTAGTTTCTGAGAGCAAGGGGCAGTGGGGATCAGCAAATAATGCGTTCGAGAACTGGGAGGTTCGTGGCTAGAAGTAATTCTACTGTTTCATACAGATTTGGGGTTCTTTCCCGCACCTATCCAGCGCCAGAGTTTTGAGAATATCGACATGCGGCCTGGTCTCATCCAATAGAGCCCTTATCCCACGAGCTTCAAAGAGCCAGCGGCCGGATCCCATGTCATGCAGACGGCGCGCAGGCTCCCCCACGGCGCTGGAGAGCCCTGGCGGGCTCTCATTTTTTTGTTCTATGTTGTTGTTCTTCTTCTTCTGGGTCGCTTTCTCCATAAGAAGGGCTTGGCGGTAAGTTGAGCGTCAGGGTTTTGGATTTAGCTGTCACGCGATTTGGGGTTTAGGTTGTTGTGTTTTCTCGTGCGCTCTTGTTGCGAGGACTTGCTCAAGGGAACCATGGATCTCTCAGGGAGTTATGGAGTTTCAGGGTTCATGGGGGGCGGCTTTAAAGTCCCAACACGGATAAAGGAGGGGTCCAAACCTGATGTCAGACTCCCAAACGTTAGAAATGGAGGAAAATGAGGGAGGGGTGACGCGCTGCGGGGGGGGGGAGCCTCCAAGCGCTCAGCAGGGCCATATAGTTGCATAAAGCTGATTTGTAGAAGGGAAGACAAGACAACATAGTTGTGTGAAGTAGGAAATATTTGGCGAGGCTTCTTCGCACATACCTTTTTCTATGTTGCAAATTGCTATAAACTTGGAAAAGCACGGTAAACCTGGAAGCTGTATGTGTTCCACAGATTTCAACCCTGCGATTAAACTGGTTAGCACTGAACCCTAGCCATAGACCTGCTCAGTCAAACTGTACATTGTAGACCTGTCTATATCGAATGGCAAACCCCTAAACCTTAGTATGGGCAGCCAAGGCGCCACGCAGCATCACTGCAGGCATGCTTGACGGTCGAAGAAGATGAGGCATGGCTTCGTAACCTGTTCGTGCTTGTGCACAAGAATAGCCATCAGGTGGGCGATCTGTGTAATCAGGGCCGGCTTCCTGTATATCTGCATGCACAGATATGTGTACATGTATATGTATAGATATATATATATATGCTGTAACTCCCCGTGAACTACCTACCCTCGTTCTGTACTCGTATTGTAAATACTGTGTTAAACCAGCTTTTCCGGCAGGTCGGGATTCCGTATCTCTGAAAGACTGCCAAACCCAAACTCACATTCTCGAGAACGTGCCAGGCAGATCGTTCAGGTTCGACGTGAGCATGCACTCAACAGCAACACTGTAGTCTTCCAATCAAAAAACCAACCGCCAAGCAACGCGTTTAGGTTCGACGTGAGCACGCACTTAACATTATCAACTAATTTTTTCTTAGTGAAAAAATTTAAAACATCATTCTTTTGGAAATTATATGGTTAGACATTAAAATTTGTTTTTTTGGGACCCCCTAAGAATTTTCTTTTCGGTGTAAAACCCAAATTTTTCCTAGGAAAGAAGTATTTTGGCCAAAAAGCCTGTTATTTTGGGCCAACTTTTTCGCAGTGAAAACCAAAAAATCTAGAAAAAGAAAACACTTGTTTTTGAAAATTATACGACCAGACTCCAAGAATCTTGTTTGTTCTGTTTAATTTTCCCTGAAAAAATGTTTGTTTTCGGTGCAAAAACCAAATGTTTCCCAGGAAAAAGATTGGTTTGTGGCCAAAAAGCAAATTTTCTCCCAGGAAAAAGATGATTGTGGGTAGGAAGACCAACTTTTTCCTCAGGAAAACCAAAAAACATCCTTTTGGAGTTTGGCCGTGTAGTTTCCAAAAAAGATGGTTTGTTGCTTTCCGTAGGAAAAGTTGGTTTTTCAGCCCAAAGCCATCTTGTTCCTAGGGAAATTTGGCTTTTCACTCCAAGACAAAATTTTTTCTAGCAATGAGTGCGTATTTCATTTGTTGTTTGCGCGCGTTACGAATTAGTGTTGCCAATAAAGTTCGTCGAGATCTGTACTATTGGGAGTCGATTCTGCTTTGCGTTAAATATGTAATAACCAGGACATTATTCGGATCAATTTGAGGGGTAAATAGGGAGCTAGTACTGCAAGTCTAACACGGACCAGGACCCAGGATGTCAGGGTTATCACAGCTACCACTACGATTTTTTCTGGCTGATTAAGATTGTAACTTGAATAGGAGAAACATCGGGGTCAGATTCTGGGTGGTGCTAAGCCTGCTATGGATGGCTTTAGGGCGAATACCATTGACATAAGGGCGAACGACATTGATAGGGTTAGGGTTGATGTTGTTTGGAATCAGGAGTCAATCAACGATCCTCGTCATCATGTTGGTGTCTAGTACAGGTTTAACTTTAGGGTTAGCATGTGTATATACACACATAAATGTACCTACACGCATATAGGCAAATCCGACAACAAGTCCGAGATGATCATATGCTACAATGAGAAAGGGGGTGCCATACACAATATGATGAGGTAAACAAACAAATGGTGGTATCATCCCTAAAAATCTGATGGCCATCATTTGGGCAACGCCAGAGCGAAGACAACAAGGATCGTGGCTGTTAATGGGTGTCGCTTTGGTGTAGTTAAATACTTGCATGAATGTGACGGCTACCGTTGAAGTAAATGTTAGGCAAGTATTTAGCTTACTTGTATTCATATTAGGGTTTAGTACCAGGGATGCCATGACTTTGAACTTCGGGGACTTGAATGCTCGTGCTAGGGATCCCGCAGCTACATCTGGATTAATTAAACCTGTTGATGAAGCCAATGGTCGGGTTTCTCCTACAGCAAGTATCAGGTACAGCACGACGGTTAGCAATGCGAACAGCTTATGGGTAATATTAAGTTTGCGAGTAAGGTCCATCTTGGAGTCATATCCAATATCAGGATTGCCCAGGGGGTTGCAATATCCTTACTATCGCGGAGCCAATCAGGCTGATGCATGTTATTATTTCAACCTTCAGGTCGATTAGGAGTTTTAAAAGGAATGGAGAATGGAGCTCAATCGACATAGCTTGGTCAATATGAACTAAAACGTGAATTTATAAGATTTCACCTTGACAGATATGAGCTTCATCGTTGGAGAAATCATCTCCCGGAGTATCTGCGCGAAGGGTCGCAAGAATTCAGAGTGAAGGCTTCTGCCGTATACACATGCTGTCTCGTCGGAACTTCAAAACCTAACGTTAAATCTGGATCATACACCAGAAGCTTAAACGTAGGAGGATTGGTGGCGCTATCGCGGCACCTCGCGGTAGTTCTTGGGAGATTAGCACATATATATATATATATTTTTATATTTATTTCTTTCTTTCTTTATTTATGTATATGTGTATATACATATCTATACATCTATGTATGTCCATATGCATATATATATACACACACGCATCGCAACATGCGCGTACTTTTGCTTGCGCTTGTAGACCGCGACGTAGTCATGTGGGGATATCCCTGAAGCAGTGCAGGGAAACACGGAAAATTCATGTGGGTTTGGCCAGGCTGCGCCCATGCTCTTCCCGATGTACACGGTGTCGTCAGAGGTCCTCTTGCGGATGACGAGGATTCAGCCACACGAGGAGCTCAAGGCCGAGTGTCTTCCGGAATTGCTGAAACTTTCCCAGCTTAGGATTGAGGTTTAAGGTTTTTAAAGCGTCGAGGGTTTGGGACCGGGCGAAATGCAGACTCGTGACCTTATCTTTCGATATCTGCGTTTTGTTGGTGTGTCTTTGTATTGTTGCCGTTGTCGCTCACTTGGAGCTGCAACTCGCCAGAAAAAGGACAGAGACAACGAACCAGGAACAAGCAAGGTGCATTCGAAGAGGGAAAGCGCGGGAAAGCTGGTAACCTGCTTAGGTCTCCTTCCTTCGGTGCCGTTTTGGATATCCAACATAAGAGGGGCGAGTAGCTCGCTGGACGAATCACCAACAGAAATTCCAACAGGCCCTGGACATGCTCATCGTCTTCGATGGCACACAAGGCAAAACTGGTTTCGTGTCCCACCAGTGGGCAGCCTCGCACCACCCAGACCCAGACATGAAGCAAATGAAGGTTTTGCAAGATGCCTTGCGTCATCTCCTGCTAGACACTGGCGTCGTGCCCCTGGATGTGTCCACAGAAGCTGCGGTGCTCTCTGCCAAGGCAATCTCATTGAAAGCATTTCAATTAGAGCCTCTGCTTCTATGGTATGATTACTTCTCCTGTCCACAGCTGGAGCAGTCCACATCCGGGGGGCCCAATGACCGAGGGAAGGCCCTTCAGAGCATCCCCGCTTACATCGGCAAATGCCATTTCTTTTTCGGCTTAGTTCCGTTCATGGAGGACTCCGTATTGTCTCCGAGCAGCTGGGGCCAGCGCGGCTGGTGTAGAATGGAAAGGGTGGTGCGAGAGATCTCTTCAGACCACATCTGGATCTTGGTGAAGGGTGCCACTTCTTTGGAAATAGTTGGGGCATCGCTGTCATTTCCGATGTCGCCCGTGGGCACTGGCGTTTTTGGAGTGGAGGACGACCGCGACAAGCTTGGCCCTGTACTCCAAAGCGTTGTGAGGAGCAAGCTACGTCACTGCCTCAAAGCGAGGGACTTGCCAGCATACCGACGCCATCTCAACCTGCAACCCTTCTACTTCCGCGGCTTGACAGTTGAGTGTGTAGAGGACCTCGTGCCCGGCTTCGACCCCAGCCTTTCACTCGACCCGCAGGCCTACATCGTTGCCAAGTTCTTGCACGAGAACGGCCTGCGTTGTGTGCGCGAAGTCGACAGGGCGGGGTGGACGGCGCTGCACTACGCTGCCCTTGGTGGCAACGCGCAGCTGCTTGCGGCGTTGCTGCAACAGGGTGCTGAACCCAATCGGCGGACCGCTAAGGATGAGCCCAATCTGGGAGTTGCGATCTGGACGTCAGCTCTCGACCCTTGGCTTCGGTTTCAGGCTTCAAATTGCTGGAAGCACGACCCGGACAGAATGGTACCGTGAATGCGGAACGATAGCTTGCTTCTGTAGAGGCTTTAAGGGGCTGTTCAAGCTAATCTCAGGATCTCGCAATGATGTATGGGAACAACGATGCTGGCCAAGTACTCATCGATGCCGGGGCCCGGCTTAAGGGTCTGCTGGGCCCAGTCATGCACAGCGCGGCTGTTTCTGACAATGGTGAGGGAATCCTGGCTTGTTTGGGGCATCTAAAAGGAAAGGATTCTCAATTGATTGCAGACAAGAACCGTAACTGCAGCTTTGTGCAGGTCCCTTCAGAACATCTGAGGAATACGACTGCTCTGTGCTGCTGGGGGAGATCCACATGGCCGATCCCTGTTCGGCGCTCCTGCCCTGGCGATCGCCTGCTATTTTGGAGCTGTTGCAGCTCGGGAGGAGCTCCTCAGCCACGCAGTTTTTGATGCTCCCACATTATCCTATGCACTATTCCTGGGCATGGTGTTCCGCGGAGGCACTGCTGAGAGCGTGCACCGCCTTGTCAACCTCCGTGCCGACGTGAATTTCCAGTGGAGGCTGAGCTGTGCGTCCCCGTTAGGCTTCATTTTTAGAATGAAGTCGGCTCAGCACAGGCTGGGTAGGGCTACGGTGCTGTCGGAGCTTGCCTACCACTTCAATGGCATGACACCACTCATGGCTGCCGTCTTTTCTTCGCAGTATGAAGGTGCCGCTGGTTTAATTGCGGCGGGCGCGAGTTTGAAACTCACAAATTGCAGGGGCTGGACTGCTGCTGATTTTGCGAGGGGACGCACTGTACCCGAGTTTTTAGTGCAAGGATTGGCAGGCGATCGGTCCGAGTGCCGAAGAGTGGCTCGTTTGGCGCTGTCTGCAGGCGCTGGCCCCTACGTGGAGCACAAGGTGTAGAATTTTGCAAGCATGGTTCGCACCCGATTTGCTGCAGATTTGTCTCAGCTTTTCGCCAGCGCATGACAGTGTACAAAACTGTACTGTTTTGCGCAGTATAGAAAGCTGTACTGGCTCATGATGTTGGACAATTGGCATGCCGAGAGTGAAAGGTCGGGGTTCGGGAGTGATGAGTGAAGCTGCTGAAATTCTACCTGGGTCTAGAGGGCTTGCACCTGTCATGTTGTGGCAAGGGATGCACCAAACAGACAATGTGTTTCCACAGCCTTTGCAGCTTGATGCCTGGTGCCATTCAACGCTTCTGAGCCAATTCTGCTCCATCCTTTCCCCACCTTTTTCGGGGCTTTGCTGCCCCCCCTATCCCGCATTTCCAGCTAAACCCTGCATCGCAACAGAGGTGGAGCTTGAGCCTCTCCAGACAGACATCCATTGAACAAGGTTACCTAGCAGTCTTGCTGTGAGATGCAGCAGTTAGTACGTATGCATCTGCAAATCGGTGTGCCTCTTGCCTGCACTGCACAACAACCTCAGGCGCTTTAAGCCTGTTCCGCCAGTGTAGATCCGTCAGTCGAGATGGGCCCGAGCAGGTTTTTTGAAGACATGTGGACTCCAAAGTGGACATTTTCAAGGTCCAGGCTTCGGAGGTAGCCGTGTTAGGTGCAGAGTTGGTCGCGCTAAATGTGAGCTGAGTCCAGTGTGGGCCACCATCAGCAGAACCACCGCTCAGGAATGCCATCATGCTCACGACAATCCAGCTGCTCTTAAAGGTGGCTGGTGGAGCATGCATGCAGTTGCGGCTTGCTCCAATAGGATGTTTTGTTTGTCTTGGCATGAGCTTCAGTGGTAGCACGGCTATGCCAGTGGTTGGTAGCACTTGCATGAGAAGTCCAAGTGGTTTAGCAGGGATGGGCATGTTGCAGCAGTTCTCTGACGGGAGACTATGTCACAGCTAGAAGCTACTGTCCAACCACTGGGCCTGACCACCCCCTCTGTTGAACCTCCGAGCCCTCAAGCCCGCCCAACCCGCAAGATCTTTTTCCTCTGGCGCGCATGACATCCCAAACTTGTTGCTCAAGCAAAGAAGGGATCCCTATCCAAAGAAACCATGCCCCCATTGATGCTGGGGATGGGTAGGGATGTTTCCTTGTCCTACGAACTTTCCGGGTTGCACCTTTGGGAGGCCTCAGCAAAAGTTGACCCCAACTGTCAAGGCATCGCTTTTCAGGGCATGTCTGTGACGCCGTCAGTTGGCATTTAAATCAGAGAGTCACTTCCCACTCCCATCAGCAAGTTGCAGTACAGCGTGAGACAGCTTGTCATGGTTTGGAGGCGATCTCAAAAATTTGGTGCCACTGTTGTGGTACCAGTAGATGCAAAGGAGAAGGTGGCCCTTCGACGGCTGCACTGTTCCTTTAGACTCTAGAAGCCGAGTCAGCAGAACCGTGTCCTGGCACAACCCAAGAGCAAATCCTATGTCAGTGTAACCCTGAAACTACAAATCCACACCCTTACTGCTGACCTTCAATGCCATGGATGTTGTGGCAGCATAAGTTATCCATGAATTTCCATGTTGGTGTTGAAGGCAACATATCATATCCACTTCGATCCCAAAGAGCGCCGTGCAAACCAAAAACGGGCCATACTTAAGGCCAAAGCCCCGACACTCCTTTCACGCAGCTGGAAGAAGCCCCAGCCCAAAAAAGTAATAACTCAATCTGGCTTGCGAATAAACTTGTTGTCATGAGAAATTCTTATGTTGTTGAGCTTTCTGTTGGATAGTCTGTCACCGCTGTGAGCACGGCTCCTTGTCAGTTGAGATGGTATTCTGGTATTCTACTTTAATCTTACGAAACTCTTTAATTTGAAGGTTGAAGAATAAAGTAGGGTTGAGACGATTTTACCTAGATATAGTGACCCACTCTCTCTAATATAAGTCGGCGCCTGGAAACGTGATATGGAAACTGGTGAATATAATACAAATGTATATCTAGAAAATTGGGCGGAAATAGATAAAAAAATACACGATTGATTGATTAGATATCTTTAGAATATAAATGCGAGCTCATCATTTTAAATTAAAGGACCGGATAACCCCACATGTGTATTTTTAGCATCGACAGCAAACGCAAAAATTTGGCGCTAGAATAACAAGATATATCTTTATGTAGTATACGGGCTTGTATATTATGTTGGAAAGCTTTGCCATTTGGTCTGTTGTGTAAGTGGTATTTCACATTAGTAGTGCGTTAATTCCGCGCTAGTGAATTAGCCACAAGTTTGGCATTACCGGCCCAATCTTAAGTTATGGAAGATTACCAATTATCTTAACGTATTTCTGTCTAGACCTTTTATAAACTTTGTGCAGAAGACTACTAGATTAGTCTGGGCTAGTATATCTTCTAACGCCTTATTGTATTTTATATGTTGATGGTATGGTTGAGTCAACTAATATTTTTCTCTTAGAGATGAGCCCGAAGAAATATAGTATTTCTTCGGCCGTATTTATGCAAAAACATTTATGCAAACCCCCATATATCTATCGAATTTTACGATTAGGATATTTTATCGTATATTTTAACCAAAAAAGAATACGAGTAATTTTGATTCTGATTAATTTTATGGGATAAATAAATTTGTTATCGATGATGGAACGTTTAAATGTTTTTTCTTCTTTTGTCATTCTTTTTTAATTTTTAGGAAGGTCTTATTATTCGGTATATCTCTATTTAAATTGATTTGAAAAGAAGAAAATAATATTAAGAATGTAATTTTTACATCTTGAAGATTTGAAAAAATGAGAGGATTGAAATCGAAAATGATAATAATTATTGAATAATAATTTATAGATAAATTTTACGAAATCATGATAAAATCGAATTTGAGGATTTAATTTTTTCTATTAACTCTGAAGGTTTCACCATTTCTTAAATCTTATAGTTTATCTTTCTTATTTCTTTCGTTTCATGATCGAGAAATGATATTATTTGGAAATGATTTCTAAAGTCATATTCAAAAAATTACGATATGAAAATTTTGAAATGATTATCGTTATTCGTTAAAAAATATGAAATATCGAATATTGAATAATATTGATTTAAAATATCTTATGAATATTATTCTGAATATTTGGTAAATTGTTATAAATCTGGTAAAATATAATTTCTTTTATATATATATATATATTCGATTTTATTTTGTTTTTTTGCTTATATATTGTCATAATTGATATTAATATATGATTAGAAAAATATATATTTATATTCTGATTTATTTTATTTTATCTGAAGTATTTTGATGTAAATTTTAATATATAATATCGAATA
>CAJNJA010013395.1:0-12677 GCA_905231915.1 Symbiodinium necroappetens | reverse complement strand
AACCCTAAAAACCCAAACGCCTTAAACCCTAAAAACCTTCAAGTAAGCCCTAACCTCTCAAAACCACAGGACCTAAACCTTGACTCGAAACCGTAAAACCCGAAACGCTACAAGCCATAAACCTTAAAACTAGGTCCTAAACCCTTTAAAGCCATAAGCCTTAAACTTTAGCCCTAAACCCTAACACTAAACCAAAAAAACCCAATCCATAAACCCGAAAAGCCTCAAGCCCCCCTTAAACCTTAAACCGAAGGCCCTAAACCCCAAAAAACCCTAAGCTCTAAACCCTAAACACTTCAAGCTTTAAACCCCCAACTTTAAAGGCCATCAACCCTAAAATCCATATGCTCTAAACCCTAAACACCATAAGCCTTGTAAACCCCAACAGCACCGAAAACACTTACAAGCACTGTAAAACCTCACAAGCCATCCAAATCCCAAGCCCCCAAAAGCCTTACCCCTTAAACTCCAGGGCTATGCTCGCATGCAGGCATGCGTGAGGCCTCGGCGGGTGGTGGCTCGCATGCCATGCCAAGACACATTCCTGTGAGCTGTTGCATGCTGGTGCAAGGAAAAATCCTCCACAATCAACGCAACAGTATACATACATATATATATATATGTATATGAACCTATCTCTATATATTATATACATATGTCTGTTTTGACTTTGACGACGCAGCATCCGTAGACTCTATGCGACGAGTGGCCGGCAGTTGCCCGACGACCGTAGCCACAATGCTTGGCATTCCATTGAGATTCCACTTAAAAAAAGGATTTTGGGTCACTTCAAGTCCTGTCAGTGACTGCATCCCCTGTCCACAACGGAAACCCATGTCGAGCGAGCAGTTCAGCCTCTTGGGGCTCCATTCTCCATCCGTCCCACAGATAAAGCTTGAATATGAGAATCATCAACGAAACGCCGGACTAAGGAAAATAGGACGGTTGTGCTTGCGTTTCGGTTGGGGCGTCCCCCGAAAAGCTGAGGTCAACCTGCTGAGGTCAACCTAGGCCCAACTAGCTCAAAGTGCGACTAACACAACGACACAGCTTTCGAACCCTGGCACATCTAGCAAACAAAATGCAGCACAAAAGGGACTGTCAGGCTGTCTTTCGAACTTGGATCGAAAGTTTTGGAACCTTCCGCTCCTCAATCGTTGCTGACAAATTCATCAATGGCTGAGCGCAGGTCAAGAGCTATGTGTCGTCTGCCGGCTGAGGCCACTCGACCCCGGCCCTACGCAAACCCCCCAGAAGCTGGCTGCCGCGCCAGGAAGGGGTGAAGCGGATGGCTCCCAAAAAGAAACACAAGAGTCCAGCCGCAAAGGCTAGATTCCCGCCTCCACCACCTCCCAAGAAAAAGAAAGAGGAGGATGAAAAGGAATCCAAGCTGGGGTCACGGATGCTGATGCCCAGCACCGTGGGCTCGAAAGCCCACGCCTCGCACCGGAGCTGGAAGCTTCACGGACCCGCCGCCTCCGGATGATGACCCGGCCTCTTCGAGTGACGGGGAGTCTGAAGGAGGTGAAGAAGAAGCGGTGGAGCTGAACAAGGAGTCCGTTTGGTCGAAGGGTTTGGGGCAATGAGACCGCCGTTCTGGGTCTGCTCCTGGTTTCCTCCGGAGCCGCGCCGGAGATGGAACAGTAGCGAAGGAAACAAGAACAAAGGAAATCAGAGAACTGGTCGTGGCTTTCTGGTTGCTGCCTTCATGGTCGTCGCCCTCACTTTGAAGCACGGGGATACATGCATGCATGCACGTGCCAATGCTTCCACATGTCCTCCTGCTTGTGACCAACGTGCATGTGCTTGAGATGTGCCTCCTAGGGGTCCTGGGGGCATGCCGGAGCCTTGGCTCGCATTCTCTTCCCGGCTCGGGGAGTCTGCATCGAGAGGCATAACCGGCACGTCAACCCTGCCTTGTACCTGAAAAGGCTCTCGCTCTCTGCGATTTCCTGCACATTCTTCAGGACTGGCAGCTGCACCTTGCTGCGCCTTTGACTCTTGAAGTGAAAGACCTCCATGTTGCATGGTCGCGCGTGGCCTGGACCCGGATCTCCTTCAGCCTTCGGCAGCACTAACATGGGATATGACCAAAAGTGACCCCAACAGGCGTGACCAAAGACTGCAGATCTCGACGCAATCCTCCGGCACCGAACCACGACCAATCTTGCTCATGGCAACGACCTTTTTCTGTGGCTTCGAGTTCATCTGAAGTCGATCGAGCATATTGTTTTACTTCGTGCTTAGCCTGCAGCTCGAACATGTCGAGTGTGATCATGGCTTGCATCTGCTGCTTTTCGAAATCAGGATGCTTGCTTGGGGCATACCGCAACACATCTGTGAGAAGCACGGGCTCGGGCTTGGGAGTGTATGTCACCCAGTCTCCACTGAGAAACACATCCATCAGTTCCGTGCCTAGATTCCTAGATTCCCATCGGGCTGCTTCAGTTGCACTTTGCCATTCTGGCAACCCGTGAACTGCATGCTCATTCTGTCCATCGGACTTCTTCCTGCAAATGCTCCGATGGCGAACACAGCATCCTGCAACAGAGTCAATCCATCCTTGACAGTCCCATCCAGAGTGAGTCCCTGCATCGTCTAATGCTGCAGGCTTCGGGCTGCCAGCGTCGGTTTGCACATGCATGGCATGGTCACTCCATGACGAGTCGCTGGCATGGCGACAGATGCCTTGCATGATCACAACTACATCGTTGCCGTCTGTAAGCTCCTCGATCAGCAGTCGCCACTGCTGCATGTATCCGTCTGCGACCCGAGCCTCACCGATCGAATCTTTGTGCAACAGTCTGTTGACATCGGCTGCCTGAGCAATTTCTTTGGCATGTGAGAGCTTCGCCCGGGCTTGTTCATGTCAGGACAGGCATGTATAGAAAATGTTCATGTACATGAAACAAACGACAAAGTGTACTGCTTCAGAATCACGTGGCCAGTGCATGCCTAGCTCTGGGGAATTGGTTGGTTCCCTTGACTTTCTGAGAGATTTTCTCCCACAAGTCAGCACCAAGGTTGCGAGTACGTGGGCTGTGTCTTCGCACCAAGGATTCCGTTTCGTCTAAGAGAAACGGCACTCGTCCGCCGGCAAACTTCAGCCCGAACGCGTATAGGTGAGGCAAGGCTTTCCGGTGCAGGGTTTTCCCGGTGGTGACTTTCCGCTTGGTGGACATGAAATCCACCTGCTCCTGCTGTGCCGACTCAGCGAGTCACATTCCATGTAGCCGCCTCATCAGTTGAAGCTCATGCTCCTGCCACTGGAGTGTGGCATTCCCCATCCTCTGCACCTTTCGAAAGGTGTGGAAGCTGCAAGGCGGCCTCTTTGGTGAGCATTTTCCATGTCACGCCAGTCTGAGCTGGAAGAAAGGACCTCGTCTTCCTTTCGCAGAAGCTCCAGATTCAACCGGCCATCGTCGCAGATTGACTCGCCACCATCGTGCTGGATTTCCTGAGATGGGACAGGATCCTCGGCGCGCAATGTGGGAGGCTGCCACGCTCAAGCATGTGATCGAGCTTGCATCGAAGCTTCCCAGCATGCCATGAGCCGCCTCGAAAAAGGCCACATTACATTGAATCTCGCCCGCATCTCGCGGCTCCACGGCTGTAGCATTGAATGCAGTGGAAAACGCACGTGTGATTCTGCCTGCCGGCGAGCACATTGCCCTGCCGCCTGCCGACGAGACAATCTGCATCATGATATGAGACACCATCATTGGCTTGCAATCTGTCGCATGTCTCCAAGCACATGCCGACCATGCAATCGTTTAGCGTATGCTCGCTGGTTGCATGGCCTGCTGTCCTGTGTCTCCCAGCACAGCATAAATGCACTTACTTCATTTTTTACCTTCTGGTAAAACTTGTAGGTTGTCATCCAAATGGTGATAAATCATGCACAATTCCTACTAGTCATTTATTTGCCATTTAACGAAGTGTTGTAACCGTATCCGTATACCATCCGTGACAAGTAGTTATACGTGATTTCTCGCACTTTCTATGTGCCATAAAACTAACTGTTTAGCTTTTTTACAGTAATTATAAATTTTAACCTGACTAAAACCTGACTAACACAACCGAAATCCTCACTGAATTACTTCCTAAACGACACGATCCTTCAAGTAGCAACATGTGCGAGGGCTCAAAATCGCGGAGCAAGTCAGTGACACTGGGACGCGTGCAAAGTGCAGGATCCGCTGCATGACGACGGAAAGCAGCGCTCGAGACCGAGGACGAGAAGAGAGTCTTAATCGACAAAGGCGGAGCTCGTTTCGATTGAGGGCAAACAAAATACAAGCATCCAAGCAAGTTCGAAGCGGCCCTCTTTGCAGTCCTGTCCAACGCCACATAATGTCCCGGCATTTGGACCCCTTGCAGTGACAGCAACTGTCTGTTACTTGCAGCACTAGCTGAGCTGACTGGCTCTCGCCTTGGGCCGGCAGGTTCGCCACTCTCACCTCGATCCCACGCCTTGGAGGACACGAGCGGACCAAAGTAGAAATGCGAGTGCCGGCCGAAACACTTGTCACCACCGCTTTGCTCGATGGCATTAATCACACTCGCCTCCAAGCTCTCCCCGCAGGTTCTGTCGCCCAAACAGCACAAGTGATGCCGCTGTATGCCACAGTCATGCCACAGGGCTACACGGGCCTTGTCATATCCTTTGATGTCGGAAGTCCCATAGGCACCCTGGGCAAAATCAACCTGGGAGCGACGGATGTCCATCAGCTTTTGAGTGAGATGTTGTGCCGTGCTGGACATCAGTTGCGTCCCAATACGTGGAACTTTTGAGACAGTTGCAACATTACACTCCTGTCACAAGTCCAGTCGACAAATTCATGTCGGAGCTGCAGCAGCTTTGAAAATCTCTCTGCAGATCTATGACAGAGAGGTGGCAAGGTGGCACGAAACTGCAAAAGATCTCGATGGTGGTTTTTTCAAAGCTCGTCTCTTGACACATTCGAGCTGTAGTCTGTTCGCTAGGGTGTCAAAAGCCTGCCATGTCCTGAAGGCTGTCCCGGCTCTTCGAGTCTCTTCGAGGCTCCAGCCCAATGATTACCTTCTGCCACCACCGCTGGGTCAAGGAGCAGTCCTCGGCTTAGCACTTCCTGCGCTTCGGACTGCGCGTTCTCCCTCGAAAGTCCTTCGCATGTGGGCGGCTCCAGCGCGTTGTGCTGCACGGCCACCTGGGACTGGCCAAATGAATAAAAACAGCCACCACAATGAGATCGAAATAGAAAGTCCGCACACCACCATGGCATGTCCTAACACGATCAGGCGAGCACCAATGGAAGGGCCAAAGTGATGCCAAACTTCGCATTCTGAAGCTTCAACTCCTTGCACAAACTTCGGCAGCTCAGCGAAGTACCGCTGGCAAGCATAGGCCAACTGAGCACATCTTTCGTCACCCAGCTGAACAAGTGAGATGCAAGTCATGTAGGTGGTCCTCTGAGATTTTCCGCGTGCAGTCCGAGAGTGCATTCAGCATATCAAGGATCTCTGGCCCAAACTCGTGCTTCATTCTTGCCTTGACAAGCTCCTTAGCCTGTGCACAGGTTGCAAAACAAGTCGATCAGCAGGCTGCACGGATCTGCACGGTGCTGCACGCACTGCTGCACGCAGAGCATGCGATTCAGCTCTTTGCCGCATCCACCCGCATCCACCCGCACCGGCCCCCAGTGCTCCTTTCGCTCCCTGGGCTTTGTCACTACGAGCCTGCTCACGTGCTTGGGAGTGCAGGTCGAAGGCCATCGCGCTGGCCCACCTCTGCGAAGAGAGCAAGCATACGCCCACCTTCCGGCGGTCAAGTTCTGGGAGCCAAGCTGTGAAAAGTCACCGATGCCCAGCTTCGCAGCGGCATCTTGCAGGCTTGGCGCGCTGGCCAGGGCGTTGGAAACCTTTGCAAGCACATGATGGCGCCTTTGACAAAGACTACCACATTTTTTGATCACATCGCCACTGCAATGGCCTGCTCGTGTGCGGACCCAAGCCAATTGGACATGGTGTGGGGCTTCCGACTACAAGTACCAATCTGTGCTTCTGTGGCATCATGTTACGAGAAGCGTGGCCTTTGGTGATAATCATCCTGATATGGCCTGATCGATTCTTCCGCTTGCGCAGCGCGCTTCAGCAATCATGGCAGCAAAAAAGCTGTGGATCTGTCACAACATGAGCAATGCCACTACAGCTATTGAGGGCTACCATATCTTTCATCTGTCAAGCTACTGCTACGTAATTGCAAGGACCTGTGCTCTGCCTGCAGAAGTCCAGTGCAAAGAGCTCTTTTGGTTGAGATTGGTGACTCCTGGTCGCCTCTATGTCGTGTACGTCTTCAGGCCGAGATCGAGGACACTGCAAGACGTCTGTGTGCTGCATCGGCTTTCAACATTGGCAGAATTACTTGCATCACTCGCTTTGCGAACTGGTTGTACCCCTCCTGGCCGTAATGGACTCCGTCTGTTGAAAGAGCTGCATCCACGGTGTCTAGATCTACCAGGAAGCGGGCGCCCGCTCCTGGAACTTGGGATCTGTGTGGCAGTCCTGGTGCTCCGAATAGTTGACGTAAGCTTTGGTTCAACTTCAATCTGCCGACATCTCGGCTAAGCAGAGGCGGCAGAGACAAGATACCAACATGAGGATGAAAAGCAGCCTGGGAGGCTATGTCGAGAATCTCCTTGATTTTTCCTGCAATACGAGGAATCGAAAGGCTCACTGTCGCCTCAAGCGGCGGCAGCTGCAACAAGTCGTTTGTGCCAGCCAGCACCAGAACAAATGCCAAGCGACCGCCCTGAGACATGACAGACTGCATCAAGGAGGGAAGGCGTCGTCTAATCTGGTCGGTGGTATCACCCCAGTTGCCACCGTTGGAAACCTTCATGTCAATTCCCTCTTGCTCGAGCATCGCTTGAAGTTCTTCGGGATACGAGAATGAGCCTCGACTTCCAGAAGTCAAGCTGTCGCCGATGCACAGGATTGTTGGCGTTCTCTTTCCCGGCTCGGCTGCATGCACTTTACAGGAGCTCAGACCTGTCGAACACACATTCCGGCTGATCGGCCGGAACTGGAGGGCTCTTTGCTCCGCCGGGATGGTGGGGGTGGCAGGCGGCCATCTGATGAAGCACGCTGGATTCACCTTGGCCACAGCATCACAAGCGATCTCTTCCAAACAAAAACCATTAAACAAAAAAATATGTAAAACTGCGTACAACCCCGTTCCTCGCTGTGTTTGCTGCTAATCTGGCTATATCACTCGTATTGCTGATTCTCGCCCCTGCAACTCCTTCTGCTCCTAGATTTCCTCGAAACTTCGCTCCGGTTTTTGCGGTTCAAGCTGCAGAATGGGTGACCAAGCTTGCAAGCTTGCCTCCAAGCCTTCTTGACGAGATGCTGTGGTGCACTCCTACACGCTGCTGGCTGTTTCCTCCTATGGTTTTGCGATGCGGTGTGATGATGTGATGTGTGATGTGGTAGTCCGAGTCGCGATGCTTTGCAGCATCGCCTTGCAAATTTGGCGCTCCAATCATGCATCTTGCAATCCGAGAGACCGACACGGTCAGGCTCCGACGTTCAGACGGCTGCATGGCATCGACATTGGCAGCTGCTGCATACTCAACTATTAGATTGAGTACTACATGCAAGACATAGTCAATTACCCCCGCACATGCTGTCGAAGTGCAACATCTTCCTCTCTACTCTCCACCTCCCAAACACCTCCACACGACATGGTGCGGAGACGGCATGACTTTGCAACGTTTGCAGCATGCCCTACAATCTTCTGGACACTTCAGTTTCCATCACTACTTATAGGATCTCTTACCTCGGTGGCACCTTGCTGCCGTTAGCTACACTCCAAAGGACTGCGTCGCGCAATTGCCCCCGGCATTGTCTTGTTGCGAGAAGGGTCCCTAGGCGGCAGCACCAGCGTGGGATACAGGGCTCGCTAGACTGTTGGGGAAGTTTTCGTCCATTGTTTAATGTGTAAGCAGCCCTGCCTTCTCTGGAGAAGTGCAACAGCAAAAGTCTGGTCAAACTGTCTGTGCTCGTTTTATCTTCCACTTGCAAGAGAAACCCTGTGCGCTGATGCACAGATGCGAGACTCTGGTGGCCCGGGACCCTGGCTCAGCATCAGACTGGAGGTCCGTCCACGTGTTGACACCTTTTGCTTGCGCAAATCGTGAGCTTCAGTCGGGGAAATCGCTCACCTTCCAAATCATAGTGGGCTGCCGTCTCCAAAAGCGCCGACAACTGAAGGGATAGGGTTGCCTTGCGAACAGTTACAAAATTGGGTTGGCCGGGCGGTTGAAACCCATGTGATGCGCATGCAGCCACACCAGACGCCGGACGGGGAAACCAAAGGGAACTTAAATACACCCAAACCCTCAGCAGAAGGTGGGGTTGAGCAAAGCGACACCCAAACCCAGAGAACGCAGAGGGAGGATGATGACACGCCCCAATCCGAACCAGGTCCAACCACCCTCAACCAACACGGGGAGGAGGACCGACAAGAGAATTTCATTCTCTGAACACACGTATTTTCATGGGAACTGCAACTACAGGCGGAATAGCGGCAGACTGCAATTTCTGTCTGGCTCTGCAATGAGTGTAAAGGCGCCAAAGATTTCATGGCGCCCTCCAGGTGAAACAGAGCAAAGGCTCTCACCGCAAGAGGTACACCGGGCTGGCCAGAGCACCACCTGCCTGAACGTTAACCTTGCCAGTGAGCTGCGCAAAAGGCACATGCTTGCTTGAGATGCTTTACGGTCCAGGAAAGGACAGTGCAGGTGGACCCTTCGGTTGACGCGCATGAAACCAGGGCCCGTGCAGAAAATCTTCCCTTGTGCCACCTACCGAACTCCGCCACGCCTGGCGCTTCGAGCGGATCCCCTGCCCCTGAACCCCTCTCTGCCCCTCTGCGCCCCTCTGTGCCCCTGCCCTGCACTGTTTTGTAGATGGCCTGGCCTGGGGGCCACGGCCGCTCCTTTGGCAAAGCCTGGGACAAGTCTTCCCGGAGCAAACTGCTTGCTTTGAACTGTCTTCCCGCCTTGGCTGAATGAGTCATGAGAGAGCTGTGGCAGCACCTTGCCGACGTTTTCGAAGAACTGCCCAGTGCTTACCACCAAGACAGTGACTTTCATACACGACTGGCACACCTTTCTTCTGCGGGAAGTCATTGCCTTACTGGGTTCAGCATCTCGCTGTGCTCGTTGCAAGCTTCCGAGCACTCAAGCAGTGTTGCAAAAACCTCTCACAAGCTCACAACCGAGCACGTGCAAATAGTTCCAACATCCAGGGATGCACGAGACAACGCAGAGAGGCTTGGCATTGCCGACCCCGAAAGTCTTGAAAAGATGGGCCGGGCACCACCTTGGAAAAACACATCGCTCCAAAGTGAACCACCAAAACCTTTGACAACATCAGCCAGCAAAAAAAAATCTCAAGATGCTAAGCAATGCAAAACCCTAGATCTTCGCAGAATGAAGGCCCGAAAAGTGTTAGCTCATCCACAGCACTTACCGAGCCGGTTGCCAAATCCGAGTCTTCGCTCCTGGTCATGCGCGGCGTCAGCGGACCGTGTCTTCGAACCTTGGCAAAATTTGGCAACAAGCAGCCGCTGGACCAGGAAGCAGCCGCACAGTCTCAAGGCAAAGCTACAAGCGCCTTGCCTTGCTCTCCAGGGCGAGCCTGCAGTGCTCTGATGACAGAAGACGGGCATTGCCCTCATCCCCGTCATGTGTGAGATCGCGGTGCTCGGATGCGTCGCAACATTTCACAAGAACGGGATTGAACTGCACATGACATACTTACACTGGTCTCGTGCTGAGAGCTGCCGGGACATCGGATGCCTTGCATCCATCTCATCGGCGAGGCGAGCTTCCAGGGAGTACAAGCGAGCCTCAAGTTTCGGTGGCGGCGCAGCGCAGGGCAGCGCCACCACGTCAACTCCTCCGATTTGGCCTCGCTGATCTTCGCTGGCAACGGAGTGGCGTGGACCCACTTTGCAACCTCTTGCGCGGCCAAGATCACGCGATGGGAGAAGGATGTCATGCCCGCCTTCTGATCAAGAGTAAGGAGTTCTCTGGCCAAGCCTCAGGCTTTGACTGGACTTCAAGTTGCCCTGATTCATGAACAGCATGCAGCTCACTCCCCCAACAAGGCACCAACCACTGAGATCCTCTCGCTTCACCAGTTCCAAAGACTGCCAGGCCAGAACAGGGCAATCAATGCACAGCAGAGATCCTTGAAAGAAATAAACACGCGCTTGATACAGGTTGTTGCATGGCACTGTGGGTCACCAAATAACCACGTGAGTGCCGGCACACAGACAAGAGAATACAGAAAAGGCAAGCTCACCGATCTTTCCACAACGCACGTCTATGAGTGCAGAGGGTCTATGGTTGATGGCCACTGTTGTCTCCTACCTTGCCACAGCCCGACAGCGCCGCAAAATGAAAACTTCGGACAACACAACTCTTCCTGGATAGGCTGTGGGTGAGATGTCCAGAAATGCTCGAGCAGTCTCCGTGCTTTGCGAGTGCGGCATGTGATGTGGCGTGATCTGCTCCATTCTGCAAGAGCTCTATAGTGACTCGTTCGTATCTTCGTCGGAGTAGCTCGTATCAGATGTGTCGGAGGTGCCGACTGGCTCAAGCTATACTAACGCGGTAGCTGTACACTCTTATCTGAAGCTGTTACAGTTACTCTTCCGCACTCTCTCCGCGTGCACGCGAGCTTGAGGACGGGTTCTGGAGAGTAGTTAGTCATTTGCTGACTTCAATTTGGAGCTAGGGTTCAGATCTTCTTGAGTCTCCCATAAATTCCGGAAGAAACCCGCCAGCCCGCCAGCCATGAGGCCCAACAGGTCACTCAAGGAACAATCGTGCCCACCACGAGGCCGAGCAATGCATCAAGTGCCGGAAGCGACGACCCTCGAAGTGCAAAGCACCGCACCGAAGCAAGTGGTGGCGCTCCACCCTCGATCCTCAACAAGCGCTTGCAGTAGCCCGGAACGATGCTTGCATTAATACGTCATGCAAATAAGCTGCATATACACTGACACTATGGAAAGATAGACAGACAGACAGATAGATGGATTTGGATAGATAGAGAGATAGATAGCTAGCTAGATAGATAGATAGATGGATTCTGATAGATATATAGCAAGGTACGTCGAACGATATATGAATGGTCGGGCGTCTGCCGTTTCCAAGCCCCTCACCGTGCCATGAAGCCACACAGGGAGCGCGGAACCAAACCCACCCACACGGAATCACACCGACGGGAAAAAGGGACAACTGCACAAAACCAAACCCAAACCTACTCACAGAAGCACCGCAACATTGGAGTTTAGCTTCGGCTGGCACGCCTCCGATCAGGGCGGCTACTGTGACTATCTGTTGCTGTCTGTTGCTTCTTTGCAAAGCTGAAATCGGTGCGTAGCACCCAGCTCCTTCTTGTATGACAACTTCCAACTGCCTCGCCACTCCGAGATCCCCGCGTCTGGGATTCGGAAGATTTCGGATGACCGGGGACGGAAGTTCGTTGATTGTGCCAAATTGAATCTCCCTGCAACATTCCCTCATTTCCGATCCAAAGCACATCATGCGGTCGTCGATTACATAAGACAACTGACAAAACACGCTCCGCGGCCTCTGCTGTGCTTTCAGCACAAACCCGTATTTCTGCGATTCGTATGTCCAGACTGTCGGACATGTCCTAGCACAAACGGACAAGCAACTGCTGCCTGATTTTCTATATGGTCACCAATTCGAGCCTTCAGCAGCATGCTCAAGCCAGTGTGCTGCTCATCATACCGCTGGACATGTGAAGCCTCGATTCTTTGTTGCTTGGATCAGCCATCCTCGTAGTGCATCTGAGGTTCCGGCAATCTGGTTTGCTAACCCGTCAATAGCCGAATCGAGTTCGGAGCCCTTGGACTTATGCTCCTGTTGATCATTGTTGTACTCTCCAGAATGGAAACAGCGGGACAATCAATGAAAAAACACTCTAATGCTGATCCGATCCTCATCAACATCGGTCAGCCTGCTCATGATTTCTTCGATTTTGGACACCAACCGCGGGGCCTCCGCACACACGACTGCATGACGAATTGAGTGGCCGCTCGCTGCAGCAAGAGAGGATGCATATCCGCATGCATGGCACGTGCACGCCACGCCTGGTCTCTCAGCTTATCAATGTCAACTCTCATCACCTTGGGCACAGTTTGTCGTTGGCCATCTTCAACAAGCCCGCAATGACGACGACTTAGCCAGTATTTCCTTATGCGGAGCACGCATGATTGGTCGGTCGAAGCACGTACGTGCGTGTGCTCGTCCGGCCGTCCAACCAGCCGACAAGCAATCAAAAGAATACTCCGCAAAAAAGGAGGACAGCGTGCCAAGTCGAAAGTTTGGACCTTTTTTTACACACTACGGGTGCTATGACGTGAGTCAAAATCTACGGTACGCACGTGCACGCGACCAGCAGATCCTTCAGGGAGCCAAGAACGAGAAACGAAAGGATTCGGCCAAGGCCGCGTCCTCCACTGGGGATTAAGCGAACGCTTCCCCCGGAGCCTATGAAGCCACCGCACTGGACTGGGATGAAAGGCACCACGACAGCTACAAGCGTCGGGTTTATCTCGCATCAGTCGGCGAAAATACACATCACCCGAGTGT
>CAJNJA010013394.1:0-12301 GCA_905231915.1 Symbiodinium necroappetens | reverse complement strand
AAACCCTAAGCACTAAGCCCTAACCCCTTGAACCCGAAAAGCAAAGACGGTAAGCCTCCCGCGCCTGGAACAGCAGTGCTGCGTCGGAGCAGAGAAAAGAAGAGGTGCTCAGGTGCAAAGTGACACTAGCAATCTAAAGATCCTGGGTTTAGGGTTTAGGGCTTCGAACTCAAGCTCAGAAGGGGCGGGGAATTGCCTGCCTCTCGCCCTTAAAGGAGGCGGACAAACAGAGCCGCGATTGGGGGACGCCCAAATAGTAGGTTTCTCTACCCATGCCCCGACATCCTAAACCCTGATCCCCGCACTTCCAATCTGCACCCCACGAAACCCGACACCAAAGATCCTAGACTACAAACCCCGCCGTGAGTTGTTGGGCGGCAGTGTTGCTTGCCTGTCACACCATGGGCCTGAACGGTGGCGTTCAATTTTCAAGTTTGTTGGAGCCGAGGGGTGTGCGGGTTTTAACAGCCGAATCCACCGAAGCCGGAGATAGTACCAGATAGTAGATAGGGTTTAGGGCTTCGGGTCTAGGTTTGCAATCTTCGGATTTCCTCAAAGTCGGCATCAGTAGCCTTTGGTGCTGAGGCATCCCGAAAGGCCAGTGCAACTGAGTCTTCCACCCCAGGGTTCGAACAAACCAGTGATAACTACCGCTGTTATTCCTATGCCTCTGTTCTACAGGTGCAGTAGGTTCCGCAGTGGTGTCCTTTTCCACTTTTTCTTTTGGGTTGTTGCAACGTTTTCCTATTACCATGATGTGTTCAGCGTATTTCAGCGTTGCTGCTGATCTCAAGACTGAGTTCACTGATCAGAAATGTGCTTTTAGTAGCAAATGGGTCCTAGGCCGTTTCAACACCTGTCTGCATGAGGGTTAGGGGGATGTGAACTAGGGTTCCATGTGTTCACGGGGACAGGACGAAAAAACCTGGAACTCTAGATGCCAAGCCCCAACAAGCCTAAACCAGCAGGCCCTAAAAGCCCTAAGCCCCTAGCCATTCAGCGCATCATATTGCAATCAGAATCTGAGCCGCTGACCACCTCGAGAAACATCAGCGGATTTAGCCCCTCCCGGGCCAACGCGAATGTGGAGACGTAGAGATGTAGTTGGGGTGTAGTCGTCATCATCATCATTATCATCATCTGTGTTAATTTCTGAAACAGATGGAGCAAGGCAGTGGTCTCTCTGGCTGAAGCCAGATAAAGTCTACAGTCCAAGCTTTCAGCGTTGGCACGGGTCGGTGTAGGACAGCAGTTTGTCGGCTACCGAGCCGTGCCGATTTTCCCACTTGGCCCTCCCTCAGTGTACTAGGCTGAACCCCATGATGTGCAGAATGAGATTGCGAAGAGTGTGGAACACCAACCAAGGGCCTGTAGGATTGTAGGAGTCAGGGCCCTAAACCCTAAATCCATGACCCATACAACTTCAAGCAGACGACCCAAGGCACTAAGCCCCGAACCCTATAGCCTCAATCCACCTAGGCCTCTCCCCTTCGGGCTATGAGGCCCGGCACAACCCAGGTGCGAAGGTTTCGAAAAAGACGATTTCAACGACCGGGGTTCTGCTCGGTAATACTTGTTTCATTATACGGCTGTTATCAGGGCTTTAGAGCCATTGAGAGCTTTCTTGTGAGGGTTGTTGTTTATCAGGAATTTACTTTTACAAGGGATCGGTTAAGTTGTTTTATACGTGCTTAGGTGGCTACATGGCTTTGTTAAAACCAAGGGTCTTGAAGGGATCGAGGGCTATAGGCCGTGCAGCCAACAACAAAAACCGCCGTGAAGCCTAGACCCTCACCCGAAACCCTAAACCCTAAACATTAAACCAGAAAGCACTAAACCTCCCGACAACGGCCATTTTTTCACCCGCCCCAGAAAAGCCGCGGCCCCTCCACCCACGAGCATCCATCCTCTCAAAAAGAGCAACCCCGACAGACCTGTTAAAGCTTCCAAAAACCCGCAGAAGTCACTCTTTATACCAGCCTTATAACACAAGATGAAACGCGAATATACCCTGCAGAACACCCTGACACCTCGTAAAGTTCTGACAAGCACCTTATAAAGTCCGCAACATTCCACAGAATGTCGATCGTCGAGCACCAAATCCTGGCCCGCGTTTAGGGTTTCGTTTTTAATTAATTTAACCCAAAATCTCAGATCCGAAACCAGAAGCCCTCAACCCCAGAACCAGTTTCGTAGCCCTGAGAGTCACCCAGAAAGAACGCCCCCCCAAACCCTAAGCCAAGCCCTATAAACCCTCAACCCCAAACCCTCAACCCCAAACCCCAAACCCTAAATCCCAAACTCTAAANNGTCGGTTGTAAGTAGGGTTATAATTGGGGTAACTCCAGTTAGGGTACTTATAACTCTACTTTTTGCCTACTTACTAAGTTGCCTGGGCTTCCAAGTACTCCTCGTCAGGATTTCAACTCTGGGAAGGCCCAGGAGTGGTACAACGAGGTCTGCAAAGAGGAGCAAATTTTGCAGGCAGGGCCCCCTAAGCAGCTTCGGGGTTTAGGGGTAAAGGGGCGGGGCGGGGGGTTGAGGGGTTGGTTGTTTCAGGGTTCAGGGTCTACAGGCTTGGAGATTCTGTGGTTCAGGGTGTCAGGTTTTCGGAGGATCACGCTCGTAGATGGGGCTTGGGGGTTTAGGGTTTGGGCTTGGATGGCCAGGGCCAAGATTTTTTTTCCTCTGGGTTCCTTATTCCACGATAGTGTTGACATGCCCCAAGCTCTGGCTTTCATGGTGTGGGACTTCGAGGGCGCCGAGTCGAAGAGGTCTTGTTGTTTTTGGCCATGTTTTGCGAGGTTAACATAGGGGCCTTGATAATTAGAATACGGTTTGGGGGTATATTATACCATAATTATAATAAGGAGCCCCCAAGGCCCTATTCTAATTCGTAAGGCCCCTATTTTAGGGCCTTTTGGTTTTGGGAGGTTCGGGGGGTTTAGGCGTCTTGAGGGGTTGGGATGCTGGTCTTGGGGGCCGGGATTGCTCGCAGCCGCACCTCTTGTTCTGTGTCGCCCAATACCCCACTCGCTGTGGAGTTCGTGAAATTTTTCAGCTGGGAAGATGTCTGTCAATATAGCACTCCCGGTAATTCCCAAAAGCACTGAACGCCGACGGTTTGGGAGTAGATGCATTCCCCTAAACCCCAAGCCTTAAACCCTAAAGAACAAGGCACCCTAAGTCGTAAACACTCAGGGAGGGGCTTGAACCACAAGCGACCAGGCAAATTTGCAATAATCGCCCCAAGGGTATTGCATGTTTCTGCTTTGTGTTTTGGAGGGAAAGAGCTGTAGGATCCCGAGTCTGTATAGGGCCGTTTATGATTTGGTTCGCATATCCCCAACTAAACAGTCAAGACCCTGAAGCCCCCTCCCAAAGCCCCTAAGCCCTAAAGAAACACTTCCCAGGCCGTTGACCACGAGATGCCTCTCGGGCAGGAGAGGTACGTGGCCGGGATCTATCAGATGCCCAACCCGATGAAGGTGCGAGGATTTAGGGCTTGCAGGGTATTGCAAGGATTTACGTAGGGGTTGGGGTTCATAAGAGTTTTGTTAGGGTTCCCTGAGACTCCAGCACCCTGTGTTGAGCTATATAGCCGTAGCTCATATATATAGATAGATAGATAGATAGATAGATAGATAGATAGATAGATAGAGTTATCTAGACGGGTTCCTTGAAGGGTTACTCTAAGGGCCCGTAGGTTAAGTATGACTTTCAGGGCTAAGGATTCAGGATTTCGGTCAGGTAGGTTGGAAGTTTCGGGTGCATTCTCTGCATACGTAGGGGCAGTACAAGGCAGTTGTTTGTCTGATGAAAATCTGCACTCCTATCCGCCACACCCTGAAGACCGAAGCCAAAAGCCTTAAAGCCTCTACACGATAAGCCTATTCTACCTCTTGTAGAATGGCCCCCAAGCGCGGGCCTTCTATATCTCGAGACCCCTACATGAGGAGATCAGCCCCCTAAGGCTAAATGTCATGAAAACGGATCCCTGAAGGGATATATACTGTCAGGGATGCTGCATGTTCAGGAATACTATGTGACAAGGATACGACAAAGCCTTACCATTAGTGTCAAAAGCGTAGCGGTGCAGCACTGAAGTTCCTCTGCAACCTCTCCTGCCGCGGTTGTGGCTGTGAAGAGATTGAGGGTTGAGGCCTCGAAGGTTGAGGGTTAGCTTCAGGAATCAAGGGCTGAGAGGCTTCGGGTTTTGGGGTTTTGGGGGTTGGTAGTTTAGAGTTTAGAGATCTCCTTTGGCCTAGCATGACGCAAGCAAGTTCTCCACTAGAAGCGACAAAATGCTTGGTCCATCTCCTTAGTGCCAGGATCGCTTGTTCTTCTGGAGGGAATGGGCGGCACTGGTCCCCTGCGAGGCTCCTTTGATGGAGTTTTGCTTCGGGGTGCTGTGAGTTTGAGGGAGATGTCTTCGAGCTTCGCATCAGCTGTCTAGCCTGTTTATACTCCTCTCCGTATCTTTTGCCTTGGCGTAGTTTTTGCTGTATAGTCTTCTTATCACGGAGCTCATGGTGTCTCAGAGAGCTCGGAGTCGTTGCAAATCGCAGTCTTGCATATCCAATCCACAGCCCTTAAAACTTTCCAAACCTCTTAAAAACTCGTAAACCCCTAAACCCCTTTACCTAAACCCCTCCAAAGTCCAAACTGAAGGATGGAGGAGAGCTCTACATCTCCATCGCCATGACGCCCAGCGCCGAGGCACAGTGTGGAGCTTGAGGGTTTAGAGTTTGGGGTCGTAGAAACAGGGCTTTATATTTTTGAAAGAAGAAGGTTTGTAGGGCTTTTAGGATGTTGTATGTTGCCTTGCACTCCAAACCCTAAACTCTAAACTTAAACCTGGCAGCATCAGAAAGAGCCCATTACCCTAAACCCTAACGTGTATGGGCTGAGGTGATTATGCTTGAGGCTTTCAGGCGCTTTGGAGTTTGCACCAGGCTCCATGCACCCATATAGTACCTTTGACAACAAACTGCTATATACGTAGTAGTGGAGCAGGTAAGCGTTAACGTTTTTGGGTATGATAATCCCCATATAGTCCCAAAGGTTGACTTTAAGCTTCCAGAAAAGTATAGGAGTCCTTACAAGGTTTACTTATATACTGTTTCCTAGGGCCATCGGTGTTTTCTAACTGTCTGGTTTGTGGGCATTGAATTGGTTTGCATATTGAAGGTTTAGGACGCTGGCTTTATGGTTTTTTGGTGCAACTGCGTCCTTGGCTTGGAGTCCATCTTACAGTAAACAAGTTTTCATGGTTCGCGGGTTGAGTTCAGAAAATCGGGGTGGAATCTTCCGAAACTCTTTACCGGCTGATGCTTGAGCTTTGAGAATTTTAAGGCTGGCGGTTCTGGGAGTGGTTTTGGGCTGGTTCAGTGGCTGCAGCAAGTTCAGTATTTAGGGATTTC
Organism: Symbiodinium necroappetens; assembly: GCA_905231915.1. Lineage (NCBI taxonomy): Eukaryota > Dinophyceae > Suessiales > Symbiodiniaceae > Symbiodinium > Symbiodinium necroappetens. The sequence continues at coordinate 6,878 of CAJNJA010013394.1, read as the reverse complement.
GTGTTTTAGCCTTAGGGCTGAAGGTATTTAGGCTTGCTTGTGCAATCCTACGTGTTGCTGGGGTTCTGAGTTTCAAGATGCACGTTCAGGGCTCAGATTTTACAGCGGGTTGCTGTTACGGTTTCGGTGCGAGATTGGTGTTTGTCAATGGTGGGCATTCTCCTTGCCAGGAGGCGGCGAGCATGCTACCGCCCAACGACAAGCTTGCGACAGACTCAATTTGGGAGTTAACTATAGCTAAATCCCTTACAGCCCTGATGTGAAGTTTGGTAAGTAGGTTTTTTTTGCTCGGTTTCTCAAAACTGTGTACTTCCTACTTTGCGGGTTGTTGAGAGGAGCGGGCGCGCAGCGTGAGCCAAGGAAACACAAGGGCAGGGGCGAAAAAAGGAGAGACAGACAAAGACTCACCCACAGCGACCCACACCGTCGAGAGGAACACAGAACACAACACCGGGACGCGTGTTCGAGTCATGTGGGCATATGTTCTTCGTGTTTATCGTGCTTCACCTCTCGTGTTCTGTTGCTTTTGTCTTCTTCTCTGCGCTAAGCGCTGGCTCTAGCTCAGTTCATTCTCCTCTTCTTTCTCGGAGAAGGATACAGGGCCCTTCTCGTTCCTGGAAGCGTCTTGCTCGTGCTAGGATTTCCCATTCCTCTTCCGAGCCTTGGCTACAGCTGTATGGTGTAAACCTGCTTGAGCCTGAGTGCTGTCGGACAGCAGTGGGAGTTGAAGGCCACAGGTGGCCCTGAGAAATGAGGGGGCAGGCGGGGGGAGGAAGGAAATACCACCTTTCGAGGACCCCCGTAAAGTATTGTTCGAGCCACTGCAAGACCGTTCTCGATCCCTTTGGAGAACCGCCTTCAACCCCATGTAAAAGCCCTGCACCGGTGGACTTTTGCCGAAAGCTGCGAACCCTGACCGAGGACTTTGGGGGCAGTATCATGCCTTCAGTTTTCGGCTTAAGGGTTGCTTTTCGGGGGTCGGGGCTTCAAATGGGACTGCTTTGGAGATTTTTGGTGGTCGTCTCAGCGTTTCGTGGCGTTGCGCTACATGCACCTCAGCTCTAAGAAAATAAGTTGGCATGTTGAGGGCTTTTTATAAGTTCAACAGGGGTCGATCATAATTGTAGGTAGGTAGTGCTGTAAGTTTTGCCCTTAAGCCCTCTACATTGTTTACATGCTAGATCCGAACCCTGAAGCTCTAAATCCTAAGCCCCTTAACCCTAGATCCTAAACCCCTAAACCCCTAAACTCCTAAACCCTAAACCCCTAAACCCCTAAACCCTAACCCCCCTAAACCCTAAACCTAGATCTTAAGCCCCTGAACCCTAGATCCTAGCCTATTAACCAAAAGCAGCTTAAAAGCCCCCGAGTCTTTTTGGGGCCGAGGTCCGTGGCCACCTCCACATCGCCGCAACGATGGCAAGGCAAGCTCCCGGAACTCCGGAGGCCGACGTGGAAGCGGAGCCAGTTTAGAGTTTAGGGTTTAGGGTTTAGGGTTTAGGGTTTAGAGTTCAGGGTTTAGGGTTTAGAGTTTAGGGTTTAGGGTTCAGGGTTTAGGGTTTAGGGTCAAATTTTGAAGTCCTGAAGTGTTGCAGGGTTTACGTTTAGGTTTAGGGCTTCGCGTTTGAGAGCTGGGGGTTTGGACCCTACCGCCCAACATCACCACAACTAATCCTCCTTGAATTGAAACTGACATGGAACCCGATATAGCTGGCTCTTTGATAGAAAGGACAGTGGTATACGGTGGCCTCGTTTGAGATTCCATCTTGGTCTGAAGGAGGCTAGGCCTTTGCATTGCCCTAAAGTTTGGGCTTCGAGTCATTGGTCCCCCGTCTTTGGCTTCGGTTTATGGCTTTGGATTAAGGGTTCAAGGAGTGCGGTGTCGAGATTAGGCCTCAGGTGTAGGAGTGTAGGCTGCAGAGTTTAGGGTTGAGCCCGCATTCCCGGAACCCAAATCCCCCTTATTGAAGGAAGATCGCTTAAATCATCATACTATAAGCCCCTCGTACTTTAAGATGTATATTCCTTATAGGTAAGAGGTATTGGGCTCTCAGGGTTCCTCAGCCCCCACACCATGAGATGGAACCGGAACCCTAAACCCTAAACCCTAAACCCTAAACCCTAAACCCCAAACCCTAAACCCTAAACCCTAAACCCTAAACCCCTAAACCCTAAACCCTAATGGGGGTTCGGGTGTGGCACGAGGAGCAGGGATTTCGGATTCCACGCTTCCCGGGAGGTCAGCGCTGCGAGTGTGATCATGGGCGATGTCAAAGGCCCCGGCTCGGCTTCCAAAGGGTTTAGGGTTTAGGGTTCAGGGTTTAGGGTTTAGGGTTCAGGGTGTAAGGTTTAGGGGCACCAAGTCTGAGGGTTCACAGGTCCGAGCATGTAGAAGTTGGGGGGTTCCATGGACAGCAGCCGGATGTAAACACTCCCCGGGCTCTGACATAGACCTGTGAATGATCTGTGACAATGTCCCCTCATAGTCCCTATAGAACTGTTATGCTATAATGTAACAACATACCACTCCCAATTTACGTTTCAATGCATGCATAGGTTTGCTCTGAATGTGGGCTGCGCGGCTTGCATTCAGCAGGTCCGCCAGGGTGGTGTCAGGGGGCTTAGGATCTATCTGGGGTTTCGGTTAGGGCTTGGGGGTTTAGGGTTTTGGCTTTGTTTTGGGGTTCTGGTTGGGGGGTCTGGTTGGCTTGAGTGTTTGGGATTTCGGGGGTTCCGGGCCAGTTCCGGGCCAGTTGGCATTTTCGGCTCTTTGAGCCAGGTCACGACTTCGAAGGCAAACCCTGCATGCCCTGAATCCCAAACCCTGAATCCTGAACCCTGGACCAGCAAGCTGAAATCCCAGCCCACCTAAACCTTCTACCCTAAATCCGGAACCTTACAAGCCTAGCTTCGCTTCCTCGCTGCTTTTGCCAGAGGCAGCATGCCAAAGGCCGTTCAAAACATGGTGGCCGGAAATGCTCCCAGAGCTGCAAGATTGGGTTCAGGGTTCAGGATTTAGCATAGACTTCCCTGAGGTCAGGCTTGCTTATAAAGGAATTTCAAGGGTTCCGCAGGGGTTCTGTCAAATAGTTTGGACTTGAAGTTCTAGGAGCCCCTTCTACCAAGCAAGCTCCGATAGGCAGCCTCCCTACGCCCGAAAGCCCCAACAACATATTGGAAGCTCTACCGACTACTCGGGGATTTCTGGCAGGATTGCTGCGAACGGAGCTATTCAGTTGATTGGGTTTCGGGTTTTGGGGTTTCAGGCTAGTTTCAGGTTCGGTTTTTTTGCGGAGTCAGGGTTGGCGTAGTCATGTCGGTATTCCCTGACTGAAGATCAGAGCTTCCCATGGATCTTTAGCCCTCGGTTTAGGGTTTGCATAGGGTTTAGGGTCCTACAGCCGCAGAAACCATGTACGCTTGAAGAAGTGCCTTCCTGGGTTTACAGAGACATGTAAAGCTTAATAACGCCCAAAAGCGTTAAACTCTGCACCCATGACCCTCCCCCAAGGCATCCAGCCACCTCATCAACTTCCGAGACGCGCACAGCCATTGAGCGCCGACCGGGATGAACTTATCATCAAAACCTTAGCCCGCCACCCAACACAGCCCTAAACCCTAACCCCAAAACCCTAAACCCTGAGCCCTGAAGCTCGAGTTCCGACAGTCTAACACCCTCAGCCCAACGCCCCCAAGACGGCTTAGGGGTTCTTTCGCCATTTTTTCAATGCTTGGAGTCCTGTAGGTCAAGTCCTAAGGCCCGTCCCGCATGTCGGTGATTTCGCTGATGGTCCTAAACCCTAAACCCTAAGCCTCAAGAGATTTGGGGGACTTGGGGCTGAGGGGCCATTTATCCGGGCCTGTGGGGTTAAAAGGGGCTTCGGGTGTCTATCCGATCGGGGGGGGAACGCAGTTCTACCAGCGGCTTGCTGCAGCATGAGGGGCATGTCCACGTTGGAGCCTGCATGGTTCGAACAGTGTTCCTTCGAACTCATTGATATAGCTCCAATATAATATACTCCACCACCCTCGACCTGAATCTCTCGTGTAAGGCTTGTGGTTTTAGAGTCGTAGGTGTTAGGGTTCTAGGGTTTTAGACTTAGGGCTCTCGGGCTTCAGGTATTTGGGATTGAATGTCCTAGGTTTAGGGTAAACCCCAAACCCTAAACCCTAAACCCTGAACCGTAAACCCTAAACCCTAAAATCTTAGCCCTAAACCCTCAACCCTGGGTTTAGGGTTCAGGATGTAGGGGTGGCTCGAGAGCCTTAAGCCCGTGGTCCCTGAGCGCAAGTCGTCTTACCGCCGTAAGCCTGAAGGCATGGATCCCCAGCAACATGGAGGTAAGAAAAACTTCAAGACTTGCTTTTATACTCCCTAGATGATTGCATGGTATTATGTACCCCCAAAACCGTATTCTAATGTATTAAAGCAGAGCACAAAAAGCTGGTTCTAGAGTCAAGACTGCGAGCGGAGCTTCCTTGGGGAGTTCCCTTGGGCCAAGTCTTCGAGACCTCAGCTTTCCCAAGCGCAGAGAACGCCCGGTCGTCGTGACCACCCGACGTCCCATTTAGTCGCCTTAGGATTCTCGCCGCTTTTCCACCACTTACTCACAAAGTTGTCTGCCGACCTCCTCGCCACAGAATGCTCAAGCCTGCGAGCTGCCGTAGAGGTCTGAACAACGAACACTTCGTAATGGAAACTCCTTGTAGTCCCCGTAGAATTCCACATTAGTATAACCGAAGAGCCTATTCCACTGATGAAGGCCTCTATGTTATGTCCATAAGCCCTAAACCAACCTGAACCGCGCTGCAAGCCCGACAGCGACTTTAACCTTGAAGATCACTGCAACTCTTGTACATTCAATCTGTACACCCTGAACAGTAGAAGCTTTAGGCTTCGAGTTTTTGGGTGTTTAGGGGCGGTTTCGATTTTGGGTGATTAAGCCATTGACTTCTCTGTCTCTGGACATCCTTAGCCATCGCCGAACGGCGAACCTGGAGGTTTGAGGGGCGGAGAAACACCTCCGAGCTTTAGAAACACAGGGGAACTCTAATGTAGACTACTAAAGTGCAGGACTCAAAGTATCATTTGTGGGACCTTTAGGTAAGTACCATTTTTGGGACCTAGGGCCAAACCTCCAGTTCTACGGGTTCCCTGGTTTGGGGTTTAGGGGTTTAAGCCCCCAGAGTGCTACGGGGACCTTATTCTTCGTATTCCAAGCCTAACTTCCTGCGGTTGTGGCAGAGAACCGGCTGTGAGGCGTGTTGCGGCCCCGGTGCTCCACAGACGGATGTGCACAGTGCCGTTTCTGGCATCAGTATACGGGCCGAAATATTTAGAAAACATCATCCTCTTGCAGTCCTCATCGAACCTAACTGACACCTTATTCTAATCATGACGGCGCTGTATTGAAGCCTAGAGTGCCAGGAACAAATTTACAGAAGCCGTACTAAAATTGGTTCGTAGTTATGAAAGCCTTGATACCTGAACCTACTAAGGGAGCCTAAACCCTAAACCCTGAACCAATGAACTTAACCCTTTACCCTGGGCCCCTGTATCCGGATTTTGGGGGGTTGGGGAGGCTCCGAGTGGCCAGTTCGAAAGTTTCAGAAAGGTTGGTAGCCCCATCCGCTTCACTGCAAAAATGCCTGATGTAAGGGGACCCCGACGCAAGGCACCTCCACGTTCTTTGCAACAACCCCCGTCGGAGTTCTGAATCCCTAAACCCTCAACTCCAAAATCCCTAAACCCTAAACCCTACACCCTACACCCTAAAACCCTGAACCCCTCTTTCTTGCCCTGCAAGCTGGCTCGGTCCAGACCCTGAACCCAGCGCATTCCATCCACGGGGTACCCCAGAGCTTGGGGCGCACAAAAGTGCCTCGCCCCAAGACCATTTTTCTCGCCGTTTTCGTGCCTTATAGCGAGGCTGCTGGGAGGCCTGGGTGAAGACATGTGAGGACTTTCCGAAAATTAGGGTACCTTATTTTGGGGTCCTTATAACAAGGATCCTACTATTTAGGGTGCTATATTAGGGTCCCCTTTTTTCGGAAACCCCCATGTGATGACTTGTAGCCTCTAAGTAGCTTTGGGTAAGCGGTGCCCTAGGATGGTTCTACAAGTTTGACAATGCCGACAACAGTTGTCAGTCGTAGGTGCAAGGGTGAGTCCACAGTGCTGCTTCAGCAAAGCCCAAGCCCAAGCCTCCTGAATATCAGGCACGCGTGCAGGGTTTAGGGATTTCGTGTTTGCAGTTCTGGGTTTGGGCTTACTTCCCCCGCAAACATGCATCCATCAACCTGCAAACTTCGTGTCTACCGCCTCTGCGCCTCCCTGCAGCTACCGCAACAATGCACCCAGAAAGCTGAAAAGGCTGCAAAAGGCTGCAAACACAGGGATACGTCAACTTTCAGGTTTTACCCTCAGTGCTCGGTGCTATACAGTTACTAGTACTAGCACAAATTCCAGTACCAGTTCCAGTACCAGTACCGGTGCTGTTCTAGTGCCTGTGCCCTTGCCAGTGCTCGTACCTGTGCTAGAACTAGAACTAGTACTAACACAAATACGAGTAGTGGCACTAGCACCAGCACCAGCACCGGCACTAGCACTTCCTCCTCCTCCTCCTCCTACTACTACTACTACTACTGCTGCTACTGCTAGTGCTACTGCTAGTGCTAGTGCTAGTGCTACTGCTACTGCTACTGCTACTGCTACTGCTACAACTACAACAACAACAACTACTACTACTACTACTGCTACTAGTACTACTACTACTACTACTACTACATACTACTACTACTACTACTATTACGACTACTACTACTACTACTACTACTACTACGACTACTACGGCTACTACGACTACTACTACGACGAC
>CAJNJA010013393.1:0-12679 GCA_905231915.1 Symbiodinium necroappetens | reverse complement strand
CTAGTAGCGCTAGTAGTACTAGTAGTAGTAGTAGTAGTAGTGGTGGTGGTGGTGGTGGTGGTAGTAGTAGTAGTAGTAGTGGTGGTAGTGGGAGTAGGAGTAGGAGTAGGACCAGGAGATGAGCCTTAAAACACCAGAAAGAGCTTCGATGATTCCAAGGTGAGCTGGCCGGATGCGTCGCCAGCGGCTTCCCGCGCGCAGGGCAAAGACAAGCTTGAAGCAAGCACTGCCCGACCCAGCCGAGAGCGTGAGGTCGCCGCAGCATGTGCGGCTTTGTCTGAGAGCGTCGAGGCAGGTGACACCGCTTGGTTTGAGCGGGTCATCATTCAGCTGCGGAGCATTCTGCTGGAGAAGCAAAGTGAGGATGCCGCAACGCAGGCAGAGACCGGCCGGACGACGTTTCCCATCCGAGCGGATCCTCTAAAGCAAAAGCCTCCCATGACCTCCCTGCCTCCGAAGCCTTCCCTGGCTAGCGGAGTACCAAATCCGCCCATGTCCACGCCGAGCCAGCAAGCGGAAGCTCAGCCACCCTGGCTCGAAGCACTTCGGCTCTTGGAGACTGGGATCTTCAGAAGCTCTTTGCTAGGTCCTAGGTAGCATTAAGGAGACCCCTTTTTGGGGGACCCTTCCTAACCCTACTTAAGGCTGTCTTAAAAGGGACCCTATTTAGAGGGTCTATATCCCCAAGGGTCCCCCTAATCCCAACTCCTAGTCTTTATTTTCGGTTCACAGGCTTCCATAGGGGTGGTGTTAGACTTAAGGGTCTTTGCTTTGCGGACCGAAGTCTGGGTCGGTAAAAGTGAAACAGAAAAACTGCACAAAGAATACGGTGCTTCAGAGAGCACAGGCAAATGATGTAGGTCGTTGTACACGCAGTCTAAGGGTCTTTGCAAGATTTCATAGGTTAGATTTTTTATGGGATGAATGTAGAGGTCTGGAAAATTTGGAATAACATCCCCTTTTCGGCCCCCTATTGTTGTACCAATATAAGATATACCCTCTAAAGCCGACGCGAATCATTAAGGCATCTGTTCTGGGATTTAGAATTCTTTTTTGGGGGGTGGTCGTTTCATCTTCACTCCTTGAGCCTTGCGTCATGACTCGATGGATGCCATGGATTGAAGTTCCGTTCTGCAGACTCCGGAATACTCAACATCATATGCTGATAATAAGATTCCCGCAGGGTCCCTATGCCTATACTGAAACATACGCCAAAACGCTAGTCTTGTGAAGAAGTCAAGGCCCGCGTCTTGAACACTAAACTCATGAAACCCTACATCACGACAAAGGAAGAGGCGGCGAAGCCAAAAACCGATGCTGCGAGAGCTCCCGCAAAGGGATACTTCCCTGCTCGCGTGCAAGCGGAAGCCACGCTTTCTGGAGAGGACTTGCATCCTACAGAGCCCATTTGGGTTTGGGGATGTAGGGGATGTAGGGGCTTCGGGGTTTAGTTCAGGGTTTTAGGGTTAATGGGTTGAGGGTTTAGGGTTTAGGGGTTTGGGGATGTAGGGGTTTCGCGGTTTAGTTCAGGGTTTTGGGGTTTCGGGTTGAGGGTGCAACTATCTGGTTTAAGTCTGGTTTAGTCGAATACCCCCCCTCCCGTTCACTGGAAAGATAACGACGCGCATGCACGATGTACCCGCCAGAATGCTGCCCCGAATGAAGCCGTTTCGATCCAAAGGTAGGAGCCGTGGTATCCAAGATCATCCATAAGCGACCATCTTGGAACTATAGGCCCGAAAAGACCATCCACATCACATGTTGTAACAGCTGCAGTTGCTATGGACCCTTTGGCTGTAATAGGCTTTCGCGTCCCCAAAAGGAGAAGCTTCAAGCATACTTGGACTCCTTCGCCAACACGCAGGCGCAGGATTCGGGGCCTTCGATTTTGCAACAGAGTCTTGCGATTTTTTTTTTGGTTGGTGTTCGGTTTGCGGCCCGCAAGGCTTACGCTTAGGATGTTTAGATTCATCCGGGAGCCATGTATATTTCACGCTCGAAGTGGTGGCGCGCTAAAGCACAGAGCTACAAACTAGTTCTGCGAGTTTGCAGAGAGCACCGAGAGCAGCATGAGTAGGTCTGCAGTTTAGTGTGTGTTTCAGGACCGGCTTGAAACTAGGGCTCACCGGCGTATATCTTACGCATTGAACGCTCTGATTCTGGATTCTGGATCCCCGAGCTATGCTCACCCTCTGCACCTGAGCTTCGCCTGTGCCCAAACCCAACATGCAACAATGTTTGCCGAAACCCTAAACGCTAAATCTTAAACCCTATAAACCCTATAAGCCCTATAAACCCTAAACCCCTAAAACCCTAAACCCTAAACCTTAAACTAAAGACTGAACCCTAAACCCTAAGCCCTATAAACCCTATAAACCCTATAAGCCCTAAACCCTAAACCCTTTGAAGGACGAAGAGGAGGACCCGGCTTGGGCACGTGCCATTCGCATCCTGGAGGCAGTCCCCGTGGGTCAAGGACCCTAGCGCAGCACTCCAAAGCTTCAACGTCGAAACTTAGGGGTTTAGGGTTTAGGGTTTAGGTACCCTACTCCTGCAACCCTACACCCTAATGAAACCCTACAGCCTAACCCTAAACCCCTAAACCCCAAGCCCTAAACGCTCCTTATCATATGTATTTAAACCTTCATTCAGTCGTGAGAATCGCTCACTCCCGGGCCAATTTCGTTCGCGAGAATTGCTCACTTTTGAGCAGTTCTCGCGAATCTCCAGTGATTTTGCGGCGAAGATTTCATTCTGTTCGTGAGAATTGAGCAATCCTCACGAATCTCCAGTGATGTTTCGGCGAAAGCTTCCTTCCGTTCGTGAGAATTGCTCACTTTTGCGCAATTCTTGGCTGGTAGGATTTCGGATTTAGGGCTCAGGGCTGTGGGATGTTGTGGGCTGGCTTTAGGGTTTAGGGCACAGGTCTGTGGGCTGGCTTTATGGGTTTAGGATTTAGGGCAGCTAAACGTTTAATAAAAGTATAATGGTTTCCTAATGATGTGGGAATGATGGGTGGGTGGGATGATTTCCGGAAATGAACTCGACTAGAAGCTGCTCGATCCGGAGCTGCCGAACCCTGCACCCTAAACCCCTAAACCCCTAAACCACTAAACAACCATGCACCCTAAACCCTAAACCCCTAAACCCAAAAACCCTAAACACCAAAACCCGAAACCCTAAAAGTCTGAAGTCTTGGGGGATTTTTACCAAGAATCGGTTGGGCAAGCGGCTCTAGACTCGCACGGCTGGTTCGGATAAACTTTAGGGTTTAGGGTTTTAGGGTTTAGGGGTTTAGGGTTTAGGGCTTAGGGTGTAGGGTCAATCCTGCCTTCTGTGTGACCTCTAAGGTATCCCTTATGGTCCCTATCCACTTGTAGTGTTGCGTGATACACCCCGCAAACCCCAGTCTCATTGCTAAGGCAACAGTATTCCTGAAGCCTATCTGATGCCCTTGGCTTTCCCGAATCCTGGCTGGTCCTACTTTCCGAGTGTCTTGATACCTCGTTCCCGGATCCTCTAATTAATATCCCTACATTGCACAGAACATGCCTTAAACTTATGACAGGATCCCTAATATGATGTAAGGTTATATGCCTTAATTAAGGGATCTTGGAAGTTATGGGTTCCGAGCCTAAATGGCATAGCCCTGATCCCGATTCATCTCGTTCCAGGACAGCGCTTGCAAAAGGCACCCATGCAGCCTCCCGTACAGCCGCCCGTGCAGCCGCCCGCGCAGCCTCGCCCGGCCCCTCGGACGTTCCCTGCGGCTGGAGCTGGAGGACGCCATGTACATCTGTGGACCGCATACCCAAATCATGATCATGATCTTCGTGATGACGAAGGCGATGATGACAACTCTGATGATTGCGCTTTCGGTTGTGTCAAGTGTGATTACGTTTCGGCGGCAGGGTGTTAATTATGAGGGTTGCTCGGAAGCAGTGAACTCTCTGTAGCCCGTGATGTGTTTCTGAGTGCTGCGAGAGCAATCGAGCCGAGTCTCGGGTACGAGCTTGGTTTCTTCGTTCTCTAACAGAGTACCTTGGAACTTACAGTATGGGGGGGGTTCTTAGTATTAATGTTTGTGGTTGCCAACAAGTTTGTACTTCTGTTTCCTTGGGTCTTCGACAGAAGCTTGAGTTCTTTCCTGTGGTCGTGGCAGACAGAATGGAGAAGGCTAAGTCAAGATAGTCATGCTTAACTCAAAGCCTCTGAACACTGGATCAAGCTTAACCTCCAAACCCTCGACGCCAAGAATCCCGAAACCCCCCCAAACCCTGAACCTCTAGACTCTAAACCCTAAGCCCTTAGGGTTTAGGGTTTAGGGGTTTAGGGTTTAGGAGCCCTTGCGGGAACCCTCTAAACAACCCTTATCTCAGCGAGGAGAACTTGAGGATCCCGGCCGGTCCACACGATTTCAGTCGTACCAGAGGCCGCACGAATCGCCTGGTAATATACTATTAATTATTAATTACTATTATGATTATGATATATTATTTTCATGAGTAATACGATTAAGATGACTATTACTAATATGTGTATGAGTATGATTATCATTATTGTTTCTATTGTTGTTGTTATTATGAGTATTCTTACAGGCCTCCGCAGGGTTTTCATATGAGATTGTATACGGTTTTAAGGGCTTGAAAGGGTTTTGACTACTTAGAACAAGGCTCTGTCGGGCCATTGCAGGGTTTGGGTAAGAGATTTACAGGCTTTGTAGGGGCGATAATGGCTTGAAAGGGTTTGTAGGGCTCTGTTACGGGAGTATGTTATAGTATGAGTGCATGGGGATTCGGAGAGGGTACTATCACAGAAAAAGCAAAGTACATGCCCTTTCCTGGGTCCTTGTTGGATAGAATTTTACATTTCTTGTTACAATAAACCCCTAATAAGTTTGTTTACATGATCATTTTTGATATGGACCCAACAGGGAACCAGTTTCGAGGTGCGGGAGGATTGTTGAGTTAGGGTCTGCCGGGGTGTCGGGTTCAGAAGGGTTTGGAAGAGGCTAAGTCAGGGCCTCATAGGGCTTGGTGTTTTGTATGGGGCTTAGAGTTTTAGGGTTTAGGGTTTAGGGGCTTCGAGTTTTAGCGGCTTAGAGTTTGAGGGTTTTTGGGGTTTAGGGGTTTAGAGTTTTCGAGTCAGTATTAGCTATGAGTTCTTTTGATTGACTTGCGGTGTGAACTTATTCGTTCACATGTCGATTCCGAGGGCTTGGGATTGAGGGGGGTTTGAAAGTTCTACAGAAGAGCGTCCTAGTCTCCTCAAGAGGATTGGGGCTTAAAGCAAAATGTCTTAAAGGGCACAGTTTAGGGTTTAGTGTGCTGCTCGCTCGTTTCGGTTCGGGGTTCAGGTCTTTGGTTGTTAGTTCGCTGATCAGGCATGTGGGCAGTGCAGGCAGGTCTTCATCCAGCATGCTAACGAGCTTGAGAAAGCCATGATCTCTAAGAAGCTCCCTGGCAACCCTAGAAAGCATCTTTAAATCATGCAGCTTTTTCCCTAAACTTAAACCCTAAACCCTGAAACGTTAACCCTAAACTCTAAACTCTACGCTGCCGAGAGCGCCGCTGACCATTTGCACGGGCGCTCGAGGCTCCGACCGAGGCCCCCGACCGGGCCTCCCGTCACAACGGTGAGGGAGGGTAAAGCCTCCCGGAAAAGGATGAAGCCTCCCGGTATACGAGGTCTTTAGTGACGCCGCCTCGCTATTGACCTCTTTGACCCTAAAAAACCCTAAACCCCTAAACCGTAAACCCTAAACCCCTAAACGCCTGAACCCTAAACCCCTAAACCCTAAACCCCTAAACCCTAAACCCCCCTAAAACCCTTAAGCCCCTAAACCCTACACCCTAACAGAGCCGCTTAAGGGGCCCGAGCCCTGGACTCCTCCCAAAAACCCACCTGAAATCCTAAAGCCCCCTGTAGACCCTCAGCCCGAAACCCTACAGGCCCCAAACTCCGGGCCCCGAAGCCCTAAACCCTGCAAGCCTACCCCGAAATCCTAAACTTAGAAACCCCAAACCCTAAACCCGATCTGAATCCTAAACCCTAAGCCCTGTTGTCCCTAAACCTAAACCCTAAATAAACCCTATAACCTTATAAATCTGAATCCTAGACCCTAAACCCTGTCGCCAGGCTCTTGCAGGATGGTGCAGGGGCCGAGCCCGGCGCCTCCCTGCCGGTGCGCTTCGGGAGCCGTCGAAGTGAACCTGGGATGCAGTTCGATCTCGGTTTTAGGGCTTTAGGATTTTAGGGCTTTAGGGTTTCAGGGTTTAGGGTTTCAGGGTTTAGGGTTTCAGGGTTTAGGGCTTCAGGGTTGTAGGGTTAGGGATTTTGGGATTTAGGGTTTAGGGTTTCTCGACTTTGGGGGTTTAGGGCTTAGGGTTTCTCGGCTTTGGGACTTTGGGGGTTTGCGGCCCAGGGTTCAGAATCTTACAGCCCCAAACCCTAATAGGCCCCAAAGCCTGAATTCTCAACCCTGAACCCTACTTGGAGACTTAGTAAGTGGTTGATAAGTAGACTTATAAGTACCCTGAAAATGGGTCCTAATGGGGTTATGATACTTATAAGTCTATAAAATAACTACTTACTAAGTCCCCCGACCCTCCAAGTAGGCCCTAACAAACCGAACAATCCTGGTCCGAGGATGCAACCCCGAGCCAGCGGCCCCCTCCGGTACCGGAGAGTGGTGCTGGGACGAAGGCTGGGCTGAGACTTTCTGAGAGTCTAACAAAACGAGTATCGAACGTGATCAGAAAGTGTTAGTTACAAGAGCTGTGACAACCTAGCCCCCATGATGACACACAGCTCTTGAGAGGCGAATGCTGCCAGATCCACACCCGCGATGCCGTCAAGCAGCCCACCACGCTCTCCTGCTTCAGGCCGAAGAGTGACAGAATTAGAGAATTCGGTTGGGGGTTTCTCTTGAAGTGATGACAAAGCATAACAAGGATCTCAGGGTCGCGAGACCTCAAAGCCGCACACAGCAAAACCCACTCACGTCCTACCCTGGAGGCTTCAGCGCGAAGACCCTAGAAACCCCTGGGGCACCCAAAAAAAAAGGAAACTGTGTGAAGTCCCAGAGAGGCTCCGCCACGGCTCCTCACAGGGCGCCGCGAGAGGAGGCGGTAGGCACCGGGCGCGGCCATCTGGTCTCTGCGCTACCCTCCGCTGCCACGGAGGTGGGCGGTTGTGAAAAGTCTGCCTTATGTCCGCTTCGCATATGCTACAAGTGTTGGGTGCTGGGCATGGCAGTGCCTGGGGTGTAAAGGTGAAGGTAGTTTAAGCCCTATAACCTCTAAACCCCAAGCCGCAACCCTAAACCCTAAGCCCGAAGCCCTGCAAATCTTCAAAAGAAATGAGATCCCGAGCCTTCACTCTCTTATTTGAGCTATAGATCCTCAAGCACGACATCCCAATGTACGGGTCGGAATATTATTCTATTTAACCCTGGCTTAATCATTAAGGAACACAGACTTGTAGGCTCCAAGGCCATAGATAGCTAAAGACGAGAAGCTCACCCCAAAACCATACAGCCAGAACCCAATCCCTAAACCCTCAACCGTATCCCGAGGTGGAGGATGCCGATCTTCGGAAGGAGGCATGTTGGGGTTCCGAGGATTTTTTTTGCGAAAATTGGCATCGGGTGTACGGTTTAGGGATTTAAGGCCTTGTAGGGTTTAGGATTGAGGCTCTTTTTGTTTTTCGGCTTTTGCTTTTGGGTTTGGGACGCTGTGTCCTGGAGTTTGCTTGCCGGTTCGGGTGATTTTGGATCCTGGCCTTAGCTTTATTAATTGAATGTAACCTGGATAAACCCTAAACATTAAACCGTGATAGCTATCTGAGGTGCCCCGAACCAGCGAGTCGCCTTTGGAATGTGGCTTCCCGGATGCTTCAATTAAATGCCATACAAAGAACCTTAGGAATTGGTGGTGTTTAAATCATTTAAACACTGGTCTTCTTCCTCAGGTTCCTGATATTGTATGGCTATACTGTAATGTATCCAAAAACGATTCTACAACTATTACGGCCCCTATAGTAAGGCTTGGGATCCTCGGCTTGGTCCCCTGAACCATCCTGATCTTCAGATGTCCGGAGCGAGCTGGAGGCCAAACCAGCTGTCCTTCCCCCTTCGACTCACTGTCCTCCTTGGGATTCTAGGTTGCGGCTGTAGAAGCCTGGCCTAGGGTTTTGGGTTTTGGGTGTAGGGTTTAGGTTTCAGAGTGTAGGGTTAGGGTTCAGGGTTTTGGGGTTTCACGCACATCTGCTCGCGATCACATCCTTCTAAAATCCGTGGGTTGCAGAGATATGACCGCAGCAGCTCCTATGCTCAACGTGGGTTTGTTACATGTTTTGGCCCGTGATTTTTCCCTAAGGCCGTAGCCTTTGTTGGCTCGGCTTGGCTTGGCTGGGAGGGGGCTTTGAAGATGTTGCCCTCAACCACGAACTCTCGCGTCTGTCTGAAAAAGGCCACCCGAACCCTAAACCCCAACCCATCAATCCCCTAAAGCCCTAAACCCAAACCCTGACTCTAGGAACCCGTGTTTTGAAACTCTCGGAGGATTTCGTCTGGTCGGAACATGAGTTCAACGACGGGGAGAAGGAGAACCTTAGTAGCTGAGTGGGTACACTTTGCATTTTTTGGCTAATATGATCCCCACAGCGCTGAGAGTGCGCACGTTTTGGTGCTTATGAAGCCCTAAACCCTAAACCCTAAACTCAGCAACTAAGGAACCGTCGAGTGCTGAAGGAGTTCACCCGGGAGTTCAAGAAGATGGCGGAAGCCACACCCGATGGAGCCGCCCCGCTGTGAGGGTTTAGGGTTTAGGGGGGCCTTGAGGGTTGCAGGGTTTAGGGTTGTGGGGTTCAGAGGTCTTGGGGTTGGGAGTTTAAGAATTTGACTGATATGGCTCAGGGTTTATGGTTTAGGGCCTTAAAGTTTTGGGGCTGAGGGCTTAGTCGCTACCCTCGAAGACTGGAATTGTTTCATGCACCCTGACCCCCGACCCAAACCTAAAACCGTTGAAGCCCTAAACCCAATAAATACCAAAGCGCTTTCAAATCCGAACGTGCGCAAGTCCAAAATCCTAAACCCGACCCCTTTGTGCGAGCCCTAGACTCTAAATTCCCATATCCACCTGTTAACCCCCGTAAGGCTTAAGGCCGTCGGAACCTCAAGCCCTACTGTTGATGATATAAACCCTGCATTACCTTAAGGACCCTAAACCATGGGAATTATGGGATACTCCTTATTACTTATTATGGGTAATGCAGGATTTACACCATCAGCCCTAGTAGACCCCTAGTTTCCAAGCCGCAGAGCCCCTGCCCTAATATCCCCCAAGCCCTAATGCAGTTAAAAAGCGCTAAGCCCTGAAGCCATAAGCCCTCAACCCATACACGCGGAATCCGTTGAGCCTTGGAACCCCTGCCCCAAGCCTTCAACCCTAAAGCCCTGAAACCTTAAAGCGCTGATCCCTAAAACCTAAACCCCAAACCCTAAACCCTGAACCCTAAAACCTAAAACCTAAACCCTAAACCCCGAACCTTAAACCTGAAACCCTGAAACCCTGAAACCCTAAACCCTACCCTGAAACCCTGAAATCCTAAACCCTAAACCCTACCCTGAAACCCTGAAAACCTTAAACCCTGAAACCCTAAAAACCTTAAACCCTGAAACCCAGGTCCGGAATCCAAAGCTGTTGACCGCGGCTTTGGACCTGGCCTTGGCCTGCGTCAAATGCTACGAGCCTGGGCTTTTGGATCGGTTTGAGGGTTCTAAAAGTGTGAGAGGGTTTCTATAAGGGGTCAAGGGTTCCTGTAAGGGGGTTTAGTGTTTATGTCTTCGGCTTAAAGGTTAGGGGGTTTAGGGTTTCAAGGGTTTCAACGGTTTAGGGTTTAGGTTTTAGGGTTTAGGGTTTCAAGGGTTTAGGGTTTAGGGTTTCGGGGTTTAGGATTTTAGGGTTTAGGTTTTAGGGCTTTTGGATCGGTTTGAGGGATCTAAATTAAAAGTGTAAGAGGGTTTCTATAAGGGGGTTCAGGTGCTCGTTTAAAGGGGATCTATCAAGGGTTCCTATAAGGGGGTTTGGTGTTTAGGTCTTCGGCTTAAACTTTAGAGTTTAGGTTTTAGGGATTAGGGATTGGGTTTTAGGTTAAGAGTTTAGGGTTTATAGGGCTTAGTGTTTGGGTGTTAAAAGGCTGTATGACTAGACTATACAGAAGATTCCAAAGGTTTGCCAATAAGTATATTGCGAAGCTTGAAGGAAAACTGTTGCTGACTGTTCGAACCACTATATGTTGAGTTCGAAGACAATTTGGGTTTCGGGTTCAGAGTCGTTGTAGGAATTGCAAAATTTCAGGATTTAGGGTTCTAGGGCGAAGGAGTTTCATTTCAGGTTGCCGAGGTTTGCGTGTGGATTTTAGGCTCCTGAGATTTAGACTTCGCCTTAAGATCATCGTATTTCCGTCGCAGTGCAAAAGCCCAAAGTTGCATAGTGAAGCAGCTAGACTCACTTCTTGCGTTTACGGCTCTGAGGAGGGCCTAATCCGGAAAGTTGGTGAGGACCGGTAAAGTGATGGGCGAGCACTCAAAGCCTGCGCATTAGTCCTGTGTAGTTATGCTACAGGACCCAAAACTCTTCTGATCATTATAGTCATTATAGTCATAACAAAACCTCGTACAACTTTAAAGGCCGTACAAGCAACACATAAACCAGAGCAGACTCATCAGTAAGGGCCCTCTTCTTGTTGCGCGGGCCAAGGAGCTGGACAAGGCGGATGCCATCTACCGCCGTTCCTTCGGCCGGTCCTCCGAAGTTTCGGAGCGTTCAGGGTTTGGGAGGGTTTATAGGGTTTAGGCTAGGGCATCGGGCCCAGGGTGGTTCTCATGCGAGCCCGTGTGAAACACATCGGGTTACCAGGAACTGACGATCATGCCCGCACCCAAAAGCCCAAGGCCCTCTAACCCCTAAAACCCTGAACCCACAAAAACCTACAAAGGGATATCAGCATAAAGCCCAAGCAAGGCCCTCTAACCCCTAAAACCCTGAACCCGCAAAAACCTACAAAGGGAGTCAGCATAGCATAGTGTACCAAGCAGATCCATCATTTCTGTCCGATCCGATCCGTTGCTCTGTCCATCCGCAACCCGTTGAGAAGAGGCTTTCAGTTTCGGGGCTTTTAGGGGGTAGTTATTACCCTTTAAGGGTCCCTAAAAGTATGTTAAAAAATAGGGACCCTAAAGAGCATGCTTTTTTAGGGTTCCCTATTCTGATTTCCTTATATATAAGTCCCTAAAAAGGTAGGTTATTCAGGGTCCAGGTAGGCTTCTCGTTCAAGGGTTGTTACCTTGGAGGCTTGGTGGCATGGGCAGAATGCCGTCGCCTCGCAACCAGAGCAAACTTTCAAACTTAAAGTCTTCAAGAAACCCCGCAAGGCCTATAACGAATCGGCCGAGTAAAGTATCATGCCCCACTTGGGTCGTACATTGGGCTCGGAAACGAGAGTGAAAAGAGCGACCACTTGTTTTCGAGCTGTCAGAAAGAATCAGTGGCTTGTCTGGAACATGTTTCGCTCATTTCATCACTGCAAGGAACCCCGAACAAGTTGGAGCCAAGAAGGGGGCCTGCTGGCTACTCCGGTTGGTTGAGCTTTCCACGTCCTCGTCCTTTTATTGGGGCTCCAACGGATATTATGCGCGCAAGGATTATTGGGAAGAATACTCTTCAGGGTTCCTAGGAAAGCACCCCGGACCCCTGCTCCGCTTATTCAGGAGCCGAGTTTACTTGTCATATGCGGTGTTTCGTCCCTCACCCAAGGTGTTCTCGGGGAGTGCCGACGGCGCGGCATGCCGTGGGACGTGAAATGCTTGCAGGATTTGGCAACGTTGCGCTGTGACTAGGTCCATGTTGAGCAAGTATTTGTGGATTGTTTCTTTGACTAGTCAGTAGATGTTATACCCTAAACTATTGGGTCGCTAGCCCTGCCTTCCGAACCACTCATGAACCATGAGAGCTGATCCGCGGCTTCATGTCAACGGTTGAAATGCGCTGGTTGGACCAAGTCTCATGAAGCAGCGAGTTGTTTGCTCGCCAGTTGTTTGTTCTAGTGTCCAACAACAACAACAACAAGTAGTACTACTGCTGCTGCTGCTGCTGCTGCTACTACTACTACTACTACTACTACTACTACTACTGCTACTACTATTAGTACTACGACGACCACCACCACCACTACCACCGCTACTGTACCACTACTACCACTGCCACTACCACCACCCAACGACGACTGCTTTCACAGCTACCATCATTGCTGCTCACACGAGACTGGGAACCTCTAAGGCCCGAAGTTATCAGCTCTGCAACTCTTCCCGGACGGTTTACGGTTTAGGGTTTGGGGTCCCCCAAAGTATGCAGAACAACAGCCTTTTAGAGGTTTTGGGCCATTGTTTCACGTACTTTTGGGGGTTTAGGTGAAGACTTTCAATCATCCCCCATCAGAACCTCACGAAAATGAAGCCCAAAATCCTGAGCCCGGAATGCTCTGCACCCGGGGCCCCCAAATACCTCAAGACATCTCAAGACCCATCTCCTTCTGGGGCGGCTCTATGTCAGGTCTCCCTTTGAGGTAAAGTGTCAGGTATACAGTACATGCTATATACCCCCCCCCCCCCCCCCCC
>CAJNJA010013392.1:0-12681 GCA_905231915.1 Symbiodinium necroappetens | reverse complement strand
CCCCCCCCAAAAAAAAAAAACAAAATTCTAATCATTAAAGCCCTAAATTAGGCTCTACAGTTTATAAGGTCTTAAAGAAGGAGCATTAAGGGTTTAGACGAGGCCTTATAAGAGTGTTTTCTCTATGGTTCTGTAGGGCTTACAATAGCAGCCAAAAAATCGGAACAGAACAAGGGATCCTAGCACTAACCATTCTGCATCCATGTTGCAGCTTTCTGGGGTTCACTGCAATAAGACTTTATAAGGGCTCGAGCTTAGCCTGGAGATTTGCAGTGTAGCCTCCTCTGATTCAACGAAGAACGTTGGTTTTGTAGCTTTTAAAGGAATTACAAGCTTGTGTTTTCGCGATGTGGCCTTGCTTTGCCTTGGTACAAAGGGGCTGTAGGCCTCTCGGATTTAGGGTCCCAAGCAGGGTTCGTTCACCTCCACGGATTCCCTCGACCTGACCCCCAAATACACTACGAATCTCTACTGTGCCCCAGAAACCTGCCGAAAAGTCTCTGCTAAGTGTACCGAAGCTGCCAAGGTTGAGCAAGGACTCTAGTGTAAAGCTTGTGTTTTTATGTTTTGCTATATGTCGTTGGTTTAGGAAAAGGGTTTGAATCCTGTCCGTGGCATCGTTGGAGTGGACGTTCCATCTTCACTACTCGCTGACGGTGTTCGACTTTGAGGGGCCTGGACTCGCAGTTTGAAAACGTGCATAACCCCTAGGCCCCCAACTACCTGCTGTACATGTCAACTATCCGTCGTAAGGAGTCGGAGCCATTGGCACTCTATCTAGGGTGTCCTAGTCGCGTCATTGCTAAGCATCAGTTCTTGCCGTTGATGCATCCACATCGCGTTGCATCAGGTTCTGTGCCAAGCAAGGCATCGACTGGGGCTGGGCTGAGTTGGAGAGTGTTGCAGGTTCACTGTCTTCTGGCTTATGGCCTGCAGCCCCTGCCAGTCAAGTCTACACTTGAGTATAGAGGTAGCCAGGAGAACCCAGTATCTCTCAAACTAAACAAGGAGTGTGTCACAGAGTGGGATGCTCAGAAATTGAAAGCTATATTGCTGAGATTGTTTGAACAAAGGGTATGGGGCTCTCTGGCAGCGTTAAAGGATTCAGTGGGAGCCCTGTCAACTCCTAGGAGAAACCTTTAGATGCCTCCAAGAGTTCTTTACTTAATGGGGACCTCCGAGGGTTGACCCATGGGTTCAGGTGTAGGCCCTATCCCCAAGTTACAGGGAACCGTGATCTCAAGCGCGAGCTTGAGGTGTGATTTGAAGTGAATTTCTTCATGCGCGAGTACTCTCCTGTAGTCGTGACTTACGAGGTCTTCTTGTACCGACAGATTTGTCGGTAGTTAGAGGTAGGTTCTATGCAGCGCGTGCGATGATTCTGCTTTCGACGGCTGGTGTGATTTCCTTACTGACCATAAACCCCAAACCCCTAAATCTTTCAACTCCTCAACCCTAAACCATTGACCTGTCGGGGGGGGGGGGGGGTTACGGTTCAAGCTTTCCCCATAAAGCCAGGCATGTTCTTGACACAGGGTGGTTTAGGGTTTCGGTGTTTCGGATTTAGGGGGTGTATAGTTTGGGATGTTGGGGATGTGTTTGTCAAGTTTCAGAGGCTTCTACAGCATGATTTGTTGCATAGCCTCCAAGCAAGGTAGCCCTCTTGGAATGACGTCGGACACGAGAAATAGCATTCACAACTCTGGCCTGCATGGACTCCGAAGCACTATAAATAAATCAGGCCCCAATGCGTGTTGTGCATACGTGCCGGATGATGTCATGATTGGCGTCGGACAAGTCAATAGTCAGAGGAAGGACTATAGCCTATTCCTCCAACCTCAAACCTCAGCCTTTTGACCTTGAGTCCAGGAACGTTAGCCCGAAGTAGGTATAGTATGTTATTGCGGTGTGCTTGTTCTATGACGGTTTACCAGGGTCTCTATAATAAGGACTATGTAGGCGCTTTAGTCACCCTGAAACCTTGAAGCCAAGAGCAGTAAGAGTAAAACTTCCGAGCCCGAGACAATGAACTGACGCAAAGGCCCAAAGGCCCATTTAGATCGTTGCAGGTGCCATGCACGGCCAACGGGAAGGTGCCCATAGCTAGCCTCTTCCTCGCAATGGCTTGTGGTATACTAAACCTGAAACCCTAAACCGTAAAGTAAACCCCTATACCATATAGGGTTTAGGATCCTGGGTCTCGGGCACAGGAGGGCTCAGGGCGAAGATTTCAGGGAGGCGGTGTCTCTATAGCACTGAAGGATTCTTGAGGGCGTCATGCCGAAGCTGATGGGCATCGGGGCGCGGGAACAAAGCCTGAACCACAACCCAAGGCCTAGACCGAAACTCAACCCTCGTCGAGCCCATCTCTGTTGCAGGAAAGACGGCATACCACCAAAATCTATAAGCGAGAAGGAGCAAGAGCAAGATCCGCCCAAGAGTGACAGTAGAGGGAACATTCCCTCTAGCAACAAAAGCGTGCTTCGAGTCTTTTTTTGCGGGGGGTGATGCAACCAAAGCTTCAGTTGCTCAAACCTTTGGAGCCCAAAGGAATCAGCAGCCTCCTTTCCTTTAGCCGAAAGTTGTCGTAAGCCACCCCCAGCGCAGCACTCTGAAGCCCTACTGAACACCCTGTAGGCCACGCTGCAAAAAGCCACCACAAGCTCATACACTAAGCCCCAAATTTAGGACTAGGGCTTCGTGGGCAATAATAAGTCCCAAGTTTCCGACCCGAAGAGCTTGATTCCCCCCCCACCCTAATCCCTAAGCCCTACACCCTAAAACCTAAATCCTAACCCCTAAATCCTCCCAGTCCTCAGCCATCAGAGGCGATTTCGAGCACTGCCCACACCTGCAGAGCTTCGTGCGCTGTGGGCCACACCACCGAGCCGAGCTGCACGTCTTGGGCGAGGACGATTCCGGGTTTTGGGGAGGCCCCTGGCACCCTAAACCTTCAGGGTTTAGGGGGTTTTGGGCTTGAGGCCGGGCTTTAGGGGTTTCTGTGTCGGGTTTGTTGTTCCACGGTAGGGTTTTAGAAGGTTTAGGTTTTGTAGGCTGAGCTTCGTGGTTCTCGGCTGCCTTCGAGGGTTTATGGGAGCTGCGATGTGAGGCTCCGAGTCGCCCCTGAACCCTGGCCCTTATGGGAGTTTCCGAAAACAAGGGGTACCTTATTTGAGGTCCTTATAATAGGGATCCTACTATTTAGGGTACTATATTAGGGGCCCCCTATTTTCGGAAAGCCCCTTATGCATTTGATGTACTGCTGCCATCAACCCTAAGGCGAAGTTCTGTTGTGCTGAATTCGCTGAACCCTAATCCCTAAACCCAAAGTTGGGATGGAGTGGAAGCAAAAATTGGTTCAGGTCCTAGAATCACCTCTAAAAGAGCCCTTGCAGATGTATTATGAATGAAAGGGATGTTGGGCCTCTGCGGAATAGACCCTGGCGCCCTAGGGTGTGGGGGGCGAAGCTTTCCATGACCTGAAGGACGACATTGCAGTTCTCAAGAGGATCTGGAGGTGGCTGCCGTGGTCGTCTCTATACAACGATATATCATATGAAATGGATCCCCAACCCCGTATTGACAACTGTTAAAGCCCATCTTTTATGTGGGGCCTGGGGTGGTTTAAGGGTCTAGGAAGTCTGTCAACCTGGAGCAGCCCAGAGCCCTTCGTGTGCACACATAGCCCAGCCGAAGGATCAAGCTGCCGTGCACGCGTTTTAGGGTTTAGGCTTGATATGAGAGGGTTGTAATTGTAGGATTCTAGGGTTTAGGGTTTCAGGGTTTTGGTTTACAGCTTTAGGGGCCTTAAGGGTTTGGGGGTGTTGGGGTTTAGGGTTTCTCGGTTGTAGTGCTTCAGGGATTTAGGGTGTGGGGTTGGTAGAGGTTCTTTCCTGCCAGTTGCTCCGTGAGTGTCAAAATTAAAAGATCTGACCTTCGGTCTTGAAGCTTTCAGAGTTCGGTTTGTAGTTCATAAGGGTTTAGAGTAGCAGGGTTTGTGAGATCATGTTTCAAAGTGGTCGGAATATTCAGTAAGACCATCCCCTAATGAATGTTCCTAAATGCCGTTACAACTATGATTGTCCCCCCCCCCCAGAGCCCTATAGACCCTAGAACCCTGACAAGCTACTTATAAAGGCCTGACGGTTTGTCGTCGGTTGCTGTGAGCCCAAAGCCCCGAAGTGCCCAACGAGAAGCCGAGATCAGGATCCCTGCCCCTAAACCCTAAACCCTAAAACTAAACCCTAAACCCTACACCCTAAAGTTTTTGACATTTCAACTCGAACTCATGGGTTTTCTCGCTTATGTCGCCCTCTCTGAGGGGGCTCCCTTACATGGGCTCCCCTTAGAAAAGTTTCCGCTTCATGCCTAAGTACTGGAGAAAGCAAGAGCAGCCACAACCTCTAAACCCTAAACCCTCCTGTGGGCTTCCTAGCCAGGCGGGAGGCAAACGACCCTCCCCAAAAAACCCTAGGCCTCCCTGAACTGATGGCCTGGACGTAGAGATCCTCTGGGTAAAAGTCCGCCTGGGAGCCCTACATAAAACCTGGATTCTTCGAAGGGGGCTCTTTCCGTGTGAGGACTTTGTGGTTCTATGGCCAGGGCTCTTGCACACCTTCTGAGACCGGCCTTTTCAAGCCCGAATCATAGCCAGGCGTCAGAAGCCCCTAAACCCTGAACCATACACCCCTACAACCTAAACCCTAAACCCCGAAATCCTAAGCACTAACGGCCGCCGAAGCCTGACACCCTAAACCCCAGACCCTCTAAGGCCCAAAGCCTCACAGGCCAAACTGCAAACCCCCAAGAGCCTCCTACTATGGGCCTTTGCAAATACTATTTTGGATTAGGGTTTAGGGTTTAGGCGGTTTAGGGTTTTGGATTCTTTTTCCTACGAGTTCAAGTCGAGTATGCCCCAAAGCCCTATTCCAGGATACGGCTTGAAAGCCACAGGTGGGGCACACACCCTCTAGTTTCCTGTGCCCGAACAGACTTCTCGTCCGATCACATCCCCCCAAAACACTATTTCTAGCTATTAAGGCAACCCTACATTAAACTTCTCGTCCGATCATGCCCCCAAAACCCTCCTACTCTAGCTATTAAGGCAACCCTACATGAAAGCCTGGCGCCCTGGGCAGCGGAGGCGGTACCAAGACGACTTGACGGAGCCTCACTACGAGAAGAAGCCAGAGCTTCCTGTCAGCAGCTCGAGGAGACCCCGGGGCTCCAACTATCGCAATAGGGTTAAGGGTTTGGGGTTTAGGGGATTATGGTAGAATTTCAGATTCAATGTGGATTTAAATTCGAATGTATGCCTTTTCTGTGGGTTTAGGGTAATAATTAGTAGCTCGTTCACCCTTGATGTTGTAACCCAGAAGCATACTACTTAGGTAGCTGGAGCCCCAGGGCAGAGCAAAAGCTTCAAGGTTGTTTAGGCTTTGGGGTTAGGGTTGTTGGTTGTGGGGTATTAGGGTTTAGAGGTATTGTTTGCGGTGTATAAGGTTCGGCGTTCGGGTCTCAGAGTTCCGGTTGGCCGTTTGGGGTTGTGGAGTTGCAGGATTAGAGTTCTTGGGATTAGGATAGGGGCTTAAGAGGTTTAGGGTTTAGGGTTAGGCCTCTGGTGCCAGATTATTCCTCATTGGGAGGATGTTTGGTTTGCTAGGAAACATGCCCTAGCAAGTCTGCAGCCCTCCATGAGCCCACATTCGTAGTTCCCAAGCCCCTAACTAGAGGCGTAGGAGTCAAGCAAGGTGCATGCTCTGCAGAATCCGACCGAAACTCTTCAAGCAAGGTATCTTGCTGACTGTATACCAACGAGCATTTGCATTTTGAGCAACGGACCTCTGGGTATCGGCGAGGGTATCTTTGGGCAGGGGAGGGTGGACCAGGGCTTCTGGAACTCGGAAAAAGCGACTTCCAGGGAGCCCAGTACCCCGTAGTTAAGGAATATACTGTAAATCGGAATAAGAACAGACCCTTATAATTTAGGGTATATTCCTTAGTTCAGGGGTATTGGGATCTCTGGGTTGCAGGTTCGGGTTTAGGGGTGTTTAGGGTCTGTGGGGCATGTGTATAGATGCAGGTGTAGAGCGGGTCGGTTAACGTGACTTTAGACCATTACATCATATCTATAGCTCCAGGGCCCCACTTCCCCATGTAGCGTTGTTTGGGTAGGCTTTGCATTGCTTGACCTCGGCGGTGCTCAAAATGTCAACCCCGAGCGTTACTTGTTGCGTTGTTGATGCCATGAAACCCTAAACGCCTGGACCCCTATATAAACCCTTAAACCCCTAAACCCTAAACTTAAAGAGCCAGCGTTGGCCCGGAACCAATTTAAACCAGGTTCTCGGACAGGGACTTCGACGACTTCTACAGCATCGCCTGCAAGGTGGTGAATGCCATGGTGGCCGAAGCTGAAAGGGTTTAGGGTTTCGGGGGGCGAGAAGAGATCTGGGGTTTTAGCCTTCAGAGTCTAGGTTTTGGAGTTTTTTAGATTAGGGTTCTCGGGCTCAGATTTGGAGTTTGTAAGGTTTAGGGTTCAGGGTGAGAGAAGTGCAAGGCCTGCTGCATGAGGTCCCCGGGCAAGTAAATAAGTCTCGAAGCCCTGCAGACCCCAGCTGTCCACGTGTCTACATAGTTGATGCTTAGGCCATCTTGGGCCTATAGTTACTTTGGGGCCAAAGTATACCATATGGGCACATGCACCCGTAGGGAGACTGTCGCGCCTCCGAGGTGGCCGAGTACAAAGTTCCGATGATTCTCGACCAAGCCACCATCAGCAGCTGGACCCTAAAGCCCAAAACACGAGACCCGAGTTCAGGGTGCAGATTTGCGGTTTCCACGTACATCAAAGGAGTCTACTGAATCGCCGCGTCGATTTTTTGGAGTGGTTTCAGTTTATCAGGGTGTAGGGAGCCTGCAAAACGGAAGCCCTACGTACCCTGCCCTTACACTTCAGGGCTCCATTCTAGGTTCCTTGGAAGGTTTAGAGTGACTGCTTGTTCTGAGATGTTTAGGCTTGCTGCTTGAGGCGCTCTGGCCTTAATGAGCATATTCCATGGCAGTTTGGGGTTTCCCTAAGGGCCCACGTACCTTTCAACCTGGTAGTAGAGTAGGTGACCTTTAACCTTTTTGGGGTTCTAGAATCCTTATATCATCCCAATATCCCCCCCCCAACAAAAAAAGGTTAATCTTTAATTCCCCAGGATACTAGACAAGTAGGTCAAGGCTGGTTCAGGAGCACCAGGGATGTACAGGGCTTTATCGCAGCAATAGGAACCATGCAACATACGTACAAAGTATCTTGGTACTTCGACATGAAAGGGTTACTATCTAGGTTTCTGTTATAATCAAGGTATATGGGTAGTTCTCTAAATAGGGTCCCTTTTGGGGTTCTTTTTTTTATAAGGGTGCCGTACTATATTGGGGACTTAAAAATGGACCCTAATGTACTGTAGAGAACTACCTTTCACATACATGTAGACATTGGAACCGAGCAACGAGCTGTGCAAGCAGGTGTAAGATAAGCATTTCAACTTTACTCCCCCGAAGGAATGCCAGATGAACCAGGTTTCTGACTGCACTGCTATGCACCTCGCAGAGACACCCTAAACGGGTTTAGGGTTTTAGGGTTTAGGCCCTGAAGCCATTGTTCAAGACATTCGGCATGTTGTTCCGGCTATGCTCTTCAAGCCCTCCTCCGCACTTCGCACGGATTCCTTGCCTTCACAGGCGAGAGTTCACAGAAGCACTCGGTTAGCAGCATACGATTGTTGGGACCCGGTGCCCTTAAATCCCGAAGCTCTATATCCCAGGCCGCTTAAACCAAAAGCTCTAGGCTGTAGAACCCAAGACCTGAACCTCAATGCTTAGAAGATGACTTGACGAGTTATGGGGTGCCATCTGTTACGGCCTAAGACTCCAAGAGGGGAGCTGTCTCCAATGCTTCTGCATTTGACATTGAGGGCCTGCCTTTAAACCTAAACTTTTAGTTGCCATCTCCCATTGTTGCAGGGTCCCTACAATTTCTACATCGGGGTCTACCCACAGCTATATGAGGGTTCTTCATAGGAGCATACGAACAGGTTTTTGTTTGTCAAGGTCGTTATGTGCTTACTGATAGGGTCTAGGAATCAACAAACCCTAAACCCTAAACCTGGCATGTCCGAGTTGTGAGAGCGTAAACCAGGCAACACCAACCACGTGGGCCACCCGCCCCATGCGGACAACATTCAGTTCGACTCAGTTTGGTGGCCCGGCTGCAGGTGTGGAAACTTTGGGTTCTGCAGGCTCTATAATGGCTTTAGGGCTCAGGGTTTAGGGTTTAATATTGGGGGGAAACGATAAACGGCTGAAAGGCTTTGATAAGAGCTTGTTCGGGGATGTAGAAGTCAATTGAAGAGAGCTTTGAGGCAAACCCCAAACCCCAAAACCCGACATGCAAACCCCAGGATCTTGAATACGCCTGTCAACTCTAAACCCGCAGACCCATAAGCAGTGGTTAAAGTTTAAGATTTAAATAGAGAGTTTCTTATACGATGGATGGACTACTACATTGAAAAACTGAAATAGGGATAGTGATAGGCAGCCCCAGGGTAGGATGCCCAAGAATCATACCCCAGCAGCGGACCGTCAAGTCTGGGCAAGAATCAAGACTCCCACCCACGTTGTTCTCCCCGATAGGACTGCAAAAGGTTGTTGTTCTTGGAATCAGGTTGCTGTTTGGAGGGTTCTAACAGGAACAAGTATCTGACTGCCAATTGCTGTGGCACAGTAACGTGTCTCATCACGACTTTGAGGACCCGGTCATTACGCTACTTGAACGCTCGAAGTTGGCTCTCGGGTCTATTTTGTGTATAGCCGAGAGCAGGGAGTCCGGGGCATCAAAAACATCTGCAGAAATGAACTTAACCTAAAACCCAAACCCTTAAAGAGAGCGTAACCCTTCGACCCTAAACCAAAACCCACCCCCCGCCTCCCCGAAAAAAAGGCAGAAGGACCGTAGGTGTTTTGCTATTGAGCTGGACGCGACTGGAGCCCTGATTCCCAGAAGTCCGAATGCTCAAACCGTTATATATCGGTATATAAGAACCCTAACCCTATGCTCGGAATCGTAAAGCCTAACGGGGTTGGAGTTTGGGGTCTAGGGTTGCTGAGCAGGGTTTGGGGTTTAGGGCTCAGTTCCTGGCAGATGCGTAACCCACGTGTAAACCCGCTCACTGTGCCTAGTAAGACTTGTCCCTAAACCCAAAAGCCCTAAAACCCTAAACCCTCACCCCCAAGCGGGCTCGTAATGCGCCGCAAAGAAAGCCCTTGAAACGAGACGAAGACTTCCAGTCCAATTGTCCCTTGAACCCTTACTTGTAATCCTAATTCAGGTACTTATCATATTATTGACCAGCTCCCTCAGTCCCCTGAACATCTAAGTAAACCCTGAATCCCGCTTGTGGGCATAGATCTATCATAGATCCTTAGCCATGCGAGAGGGCAAAAAGACCCGGTAAATTGCGGACAGCCGAGGTGGCGGGGTAAGAAGATCCCGAAGCAGGCCGGTGTTGCTATTACTACTTCCATGGCACCCATATTCCGATGAGCATCAGCATTACTACTCTTAGTATTTCTATTGAATCTTATTTCTATAGTTACTATCATAAAAGAAGTCTCATACTATCATTCTAACTTGTTATGTCTTCAAGCGTGGTGCTTCGACTTCACTGCCAGAGGCCCTAGGCTTATACCGCGAGATCTTCGATCTGGGGCTTTGGGGTTTGGGACTTAGGAACCCAGAGGCTCCATGTACTTTAAGGATACTCTGAGGGCTCATTTAAGGGTATTGTACGGGTTCTATTAAGATTCTATAAGGGACAGGCTTTGAGGGTCCGTGTACCTATCTAGTATATACTTTACGTACCTAAATAGGAACCCTTTTGATTCCTAAGTGTCTAGTATATGGGTACATGGAACCATATGGGAAGGGAGCTTCGGACGCAAGGTAACCGCCAGAATTTAGAACCTAAGGTTGTCGGATTTAGGCTTTGGGCCAGAAGGCGCCCCAAGACCCGACGCTCCAAAGCCACAGAGGTTTAGGGTTTCGGCATGCGGGGATGGCGATCTTAGCTCTGAGGGCCCTCGGAGGACCTCGGGTGTAAAGCTCGCAGGTTTGGACAAGTTGATGCTCTACTAGGTTCCTAAGTAGTGCACTTTTGCCCTTTTTATTTTAGGGTTCCCTTGTTAAAGTCGGGTATTAGGAAAAAGGGTACCCTTATCATTTAGGGATCACTCAGGAGCCTAATCTAAGAAGGCAAGAAGCTCTGTGTACTTTCGCCGGGAAGAACCCCCGTGATTTATAGATTCTGCCTGTTACAAGGACGAAGTGCAAGCTGCCCGGGAGGGCGCTTACGTGCTATGGCGGAATGAGCAGCTTGGAATTCAGGGTTTAAGTTTCATAACGGAGGATTTTGGAATTGAAAGCTCCTCGAGAATCAGACACCACACAGACAGCCTGATTATCACATGTCGTGCTTGCATAAGTCACCTTTGTGTAGGAAGAGAAGCCGAACTTGCAAAGGAAGACCTCGTACAGAAGCTATAGCTGCTCCGTGTCCTTGTGCGATCCGGATGGTTATGAAGGAGGCCGGGGGTCTGCTCCGTTTTGCTTCAGGGTTTGGGTTTGCTTGTTGTTTCGCTCTTGCTCTTTAATGGCCTGGGGTTTGGGGCTTTGTTTTGCTTCAAAGAGGGCACAGTGAGGGTTTACGTATTTTAGGTCTCAAGCCTTGCTTTGTCTTCTGTCCTACGACTCCCCGGAACCCTAAAACCTGAACCCCTAAACATCCTAAAGCCTCTCATGGAAGCACGTGGGCAACAAAACCCCAACGCCTTCTGCCCGAGACCCAAATGCTAAAAGCCCCCGAAACCCCTAGAAAAGTACGCTTAAAACAAGACCCTGAGGGTCCAAGTATTCCTTATTAGAGGACTTTGGTGCCATTTTGGGTACCCAAAACCCTAAACAAGGACTACGTACTTGGACCCTTAAAAACAAGACGGAGCGAGACTTTGAAATCCCCAAAACTGGGCTCTTGTTAGGGAGTTGAAATTTAAGTCACCGTCATAGGGGTTTACAGTAAACAATAGGGTTTCTGTCGTATGGTAACTTTCTGTTAAACCTTTAAGAAGAACTCAGTAAAGCCCAGACATGACTTGAGAAGGTGTCGTGCAGTTCTTCCGCGGCTTTGGCATCAAGGAGGGCACCCGAATCCAGGTTTCAATACAGCCTTTGCACTCAGAACAGGCTTTTGCCGCAGACTGTAGAATAACTATACAAAAGATTACAAAGGCTTAAAGGGGATAGTACTACTAATTAGTCAGAACCCGTTTGGGCTCCGGAAACTCTGTGGGTTCTGGCTTCGGGGTTTTACCGTGTTTGGGGATGGGAGGCTCAAAAAAACCCGAACTGCAGATGCACCCTAACCTTCAGCATCTACTCTTCAACTCGTGTTTGTGGTTCGTTGTGGTCTTGCACCTCATGCCTCTTCGCATCGTGAACAGTTCGCTGATGAGAGACATGCTGCGACGGCAACGTTTGCAGTTGCTAAGCTGCTTTCGCCGTTCCGGTGTTGGTTTAGAGCCTTATACACCTATAATCCTAAACCCTAATCCCTGCACCCCACAAGTGCAGGGTCGTTCTCAGATTTGATTGGTTTTCAGTATCGCCACATCAGGCACGAATCCACCTAGAGCTAACACCCGCCAACTACTGGGGAGGAGCCCATTGCCCGGTACAAGTGCAAGGAAGGTGCGCCGCTTGGGCCTAGGGTTTAGGGCTAGGGTTTGCGTCGGGGTTTAGGGTGTACGGCTTATAAATTAATTAGTAAATGCACCCACACACACAGATATATATATATATAAATATATATATATATATGTATACATCTGTGTGTGTAGATAAAACCACATACATCCATATTGCATATATATATATACACACATACGTACATACATCTCATTTCCCATCATATGTAGGTTTTTAAGCACTGGCAACTAGGTAGGCAGGTGTAGATACTGGTGGATGAAGCCCATGCGGCCCATGCGTGACAACTCAAGGTGTCCCCGGTGGGAGGTTCCGGGCGTGGCGTTGCCAGGGCCAGGCTTAGAGTGTGGAATCAGGGTGTGTCAAACGTGGAGTGGTAGTGCCAGCCACTGCTGATGAAAGTAGCACTGCTACTGCGTTACACTGTGTTGCTACGACGATCATGTTGACGATGATTCAGATGGTGATGCAGCACTAGTAGTAGTAGTCGTCGTCGTCGTGGTGTTGATGTAGTAGTAGTAGTAGTAGAAGAAGAAGAAGCAGTCCCCTGGTGTAAATTTTTTTTTTAACGGGCATGATTTCACGGAAATTTGACGGAAAGTGGTTCAGTACTAGCGGGTTTTTGTCATGAAAGGGGAAACTGTTGTTATTCGTCGTCGTCGTCGTCGTAGCAGCAGTAGCAGTAGCAGGAGCAGGAGCAGCAGCAGCAGCAGCAGCAGCAGCAGCCGCAGCAGCAGCAGCAGCAGCAGGAGCAGTAGTAGTAGTAGTAGTAGTAGTAGTTTTACTAGTAGTAGCAGTGGTAGCAGTGGTGGCAGTGGTAGCAGTGGTAGCAGTGGTAGCAGCAGCAGTAGTAGCAGCAGTAGCAGTCGTAGCAG
>CAJNJA010013391.1:227-12681 GCA_905231915.1 Symbiodinium necroappetens | reverse complement strand
TTAAGGTTTAGGGCTAGGAGTTCAGGGCTTCGGGTTTAGGGCTTGGGGTTTAGGGCTTAGGGCTTAGGGCTTAGAGTTTAGGGTTTCGGGTTTAGGGCTTAGGGATTTAAGGTTTAGGGGTTTAGGGGTTTAGGGTTTTAGGTGGTTCGGGGTGTAGGGGGTTAGGGCTTAGGGTTTAAAGGGGTTTGGGGTTTAGGGTTTGTAGGGAGCATTCTTGGATTAGGGGCCCCCCTTCGGAGTCCATTCCTCAAGGTACTATCTGTAGAGGCCTTAATGATTCGAAATAAGGGTTCCTTGAAGGGTTCCTTTGCAAGGGGTCTTTTAAAGGTTTCTATGAGAGTTCTGGGGTCGGGGCCCGATAAAAGACTAGGGTGTTGGGCTGGTCTGTATGGCACAAGCTATGATAAGTAAGGAACGCCTGAAAACATGATATTGGGTAATTACTTATAGACGTCTGTATTCGGGTTTGCAGCTCGAGGTTTTTCGGCTGAGCGTTAAGGGTTCAGGATTTGGGGGTTAGGGGTTGAGGGTTTAGGGTCTCGGGTTTGGGATTGGGGTTCTTTCCAGGGTTTGGGGTTTAGGGTTTAGGGTTTTCGGTTTCGGGCTTTGGGTTGCCATCCGGTTTTTGCAAATGGGATCAGGGGCTTTGGGATTATGCGGTTGACGTTTCGAGGGTTCGAATCAGGGCTTAGGGTCTTTAGGGTCTTTAGGGTCTTTAGGGTTTGGGGATACTGTAAGGGTTCCTATAGGGTTTCGGCTTTTGGGGTGGGTTCTCTGAAAGGTCCGATATTCAGCGCTAGAAAAAGCAGCTCTAGTAGGGCTTTCGGGGGTTCCTTTTTTGACCTTCTGCTGGGCTTTTAGAAAGGGTTTTGGTTTAGGGTTTCGGTGTTCAGTGTTCCAAGGGGCAGTATTGCCGTTCCCACGCGTTTGAAGGCTTGGGCGGTCAGAGCTTGCTCCCTTCGTTTCGGATTTGCAGTCGCCATTATTCCTAAAGAGACCTACACATATATATAAAATTATATACACAAATACACACGTATATACACACACACATATATATATATATATATATATTTAGCCACCCACTTGTGTATATTTATATACTATTAATTCAATAATTATATAACTATATAATTATATATTTATATAATTACATAATTATATAATTACATAATTATATAATTACATAACTATATAATTATATGATTATATGATTATATAATTATATAATTATATAGCTATATAGTTATACAAATTTATATACTCATAGCTACACACACATATATATATATACATACATACATACATACATACATACATACATACATATATATATATACACACACACGCAAAACCCTAACGGCCCACACGACCCTGAAATAGTCGCTTCGTCACATGCTTGGGTTCAAGATAGACTACTTGGAGCATCAGAGGCCGAGCCTCTTGGTTGAGAGTCTCAGAAAGACCGTCGGAGAATGCCCGATAACCCTAAGGCTCTAAGGGCTCATGTTGTAAGGCTGTTGGGGCCAAAGACCATACTATATAAGGCTTTTGGGCTATTTTGAGCCGTAGGGTAAGTCTAATGTGCTTCTTCAGCCATGCACAGCCCCGCGCTCTGAATCCTAAAGCCTGATCCGAAAGCTTCCTCCTAAACACAGGACCTAATTACTCGGGAACCCTCGACCACTAATTCCGCAAATGCACCCGTCCAACGGAGCTACCGCCCCATTTGATTTCTTTGTCGGACGGCGACGATTTCCGCGACGCTGGGTGGTCGAAGTCGGGTCAGATGGAGTGACGATGCTAGGCTCAAGACCGCGAGAACCTGGGCTTCACGGGATTTTCATTCCCAGGCCGACCATGGTCTCCGACCGCACATCCCGTTGTCAGTCGGTTTAGGGTTTAGGGTTTAGGGTTTAGGGTTTAGGAATCGATCCAAAGCAGACCAGCTCACCATCTGATTTGACTGCGCACGTGTGAGCATAGCCTGCTGAGAGTGCCACAACTGCTCCCAAATCCACTGGCGCATCGCACTGCCCGTCGGCATTCATTCCAAAGCAAACCAAATGACCGTTTGCTTTGACTGCACATGTGTACAGGTAACCTGCTGAGACTGCCACAACTTCTCCCAAATCCTTCGGCACATCGCATTGTCCGTGTATGTTCCAGCCAAAGCAGACTAACTGACCACCTGCTCTAACTGCGCAAGTGTGCCTACCGCCTGCGGAGATTGCCTTAACTGCTCCTAAATCCTTTGGAGCATTGCATTGCCCCTGTGAGTTCCATCCAAAGCAGACCAGCTGACCATCTGATCTCAGTGCACAAGTATGATCAAAGCTAGCTGAAACTTCCACAACTGATCCCAAATCCGTCGGCACGTCGCATTGTCCGTAGGTGTTATCTCCAAAGCAGACCAACTGACCATCTGATCTCACAGCACACGTGTGACAGACGCCTGCTGAGACTGCCACAACTGCTCCCAAATCCGTCGGCACATCGCACTGTCCGACGTCGCTCAATCCAAAGCAGACCAACTGACCATCTGATCTCACTGCACATGTGTGACGACCGCCTGCTGAGACTGCCACAACCCTTCCCAAATCAGGTGGCACATCACATTGCCCCTCGTCGTCATGTATACTGCATCCGAAACAAACCAACTGACCGTCTGACTTCACCTCGCACGTGTGCACATTGCCTGATGAGACTGCAGCAAATGCGCCCAACTCCCGTTGCCGATTGGAGCCCAATCCAAAGCAGACCAACTGATCTGATCTCATTGCTCCCATGCACTTCCTCTTGAGGGAAGCCTCAGATTTGTAGCCATCCACACTCATTCCTTTGCGGGAAGACACCAGCCTGATGTGTCTCCGGGGCCTGAGTGGAGCCCCGAAGCAAAATGACCATGATGACGTAAACCAGCACGTTCCGATCCAGGATGTCCAGGAGAGTATGGCGAGTCCCAGAGCCAGTCTGGGAGCACACATTGCCTTGACACGAAAAGATATGGATCACAGTATTGTTTGATGTGAAGCTGCTCTCGCATCACCCCTGGCCGTGTCGTGACCGATGCAATTTGACACGTTTCACAACTTTCTCGTAGCCCAAGACGTAACAGCAATACCAAGTCTGACACTACCCATAGGCCCCAAAGTAGTTCCTTTTTATGGCTTATGCTTAGAATCCTATAAGCTAATCCCAAAAGGAACTGGAAGATGCCAGGCAGATTAAGATCAAAGTCCTAGACCCCAAACCCGAATAAAAACAACATCCTAAACCCCAACCCTTAAATGCAAAGCCTAAAGCATTCGAGTTCTCATGCGATGGGTCTTTCCATGTTGCCGTTGATCTCTTGTCGAGCCGAGATGCCTTTTGAAACTGTCTGCCGATTCGTCTGTATGTCGACTACTCAGCTGCTCAGCTCAGAAGCACAAAAAGGTTAAAGTGTAGGGTTTAGGGTTTAGGGTTTACAGTGTACACTTTCACTTCTATAAGGGATCAGATTTACCCCAAACTGTTGAAAAAAAGTGTACTCCTTCAGCTACTAAGACTAGGCACTCTAGGGATCTTTGGCTTCGATTTAGTTTTTTTGTTCAGGGGTTACTGGAAGCCCCTTACTTGCTGAGGTCACAAGGGCTTAGGGGTTAGGGTTTAGGGGTTTAGGGTTTAGGGTTTAGGGGGGACACTTTCAATTTCATAAGGAGTCATATTACCCCCAGAAGTGTAAAGTGTACTCATTCAGCCACTAAGTCCCCAAAGTAGTGGCTCAGCAGTGCAGGTTCCGAAGATAAAGTGAATCTGAAGACTTCCTCTTATATTGACGCCCTTCGATCCAAAAAGAAAACACGCCCTAAGAATCAAAATGCAAACAACAGTTGAAGCATCCCTTCATTGTATTTTGCAAAAATTCGAAGAACACGAAGTCCATTCTTGAGGCGGAAAACGTTTGTCAACCGCATGCAGCCCCCTTCCGAAACCAATATAGACCGCTTAAAGAACCTGTTTCCCGAAACCCTTACGAAGGTCACCTAGACCTCTGTCGAAAACCCGAAAGACCGCAAACCGCCAAAACCCTAGATCTCTGAATCCCTGAAGCCTTGTAGACCCCTTCGATCGCTTGTACAACCCTTAACACAAAACTCCTTCAGAGCCCAAAAAACCTAAACCCCACACCCTAACCCAGAGGCTCCATGTAGACTACCATTATGGAATCGGGCCCCAAAAGACCATCCTTATTTTGGCTTTGGGGAGCCTTGGCTTTGGGGAGCCTAATTCCATAATGGTAGTGTATATGGAGCCTCTAGGTAAACCTCTTGTAAAGCCCTTGCAAATCCGAACCTTGCCGAAGTCGGCATCGTAGGTGTCTGATGAGCCAAACGGCACCTTGACTATGTTTTACATGGAGCTTTAGGAGTTCGGGTAGGGCTCAGGGTTTACGTGTTTAGGTGCAGGGTTTTTGGGGGTTTAGGGTTTTGGGGGTTTAGGACCCCCAAAAACCCCAAACCCGAAACACTAAAGTTTAGGGTTTGGGGTCTTTTAGGGTTCTTGGGGCTTTTGGGGGTTTAGGGCTTATTGGTGTTTTCGTGTTGCGAGCTAGGCTGCAGGGCTTGGAACTGAGGTTCTGCGTCGTACGGTCCGGGGGCTTAAGGGTCTTGATCATTGAGGTTCATGGTTTTTGGGTTTGGGTTTAGGGTTTAGGGTTTGGGGTTTAGGGTTTAGGGTTTTAGGGCTTAATTAGGGGTCTTGATTCTTGAGATTCATGATTTGTGGGTTAGGGTTTAGGGTTTGGGGTTTAGGGTTTAGGGTTTTAGGGCTTTAGGGTTTAAGGTTTCGGGTTAAGGGTCAAGGGCACTTCATTATTGGATCGCTACACCCAGTTGCCCTGGGCTTCCGAAAGCAAAACTGGTATCGAAAGATCCCCAGTATCGGTACGTACCATTGCTCTGTTCAGCTTAAACATGGAAACCCGCCAAAAACAGAACCCTAAACCCTGAACCCCATAATACTAGGCGCCTTGAAGGCAATGTCTTGATCAACTGTTTAGTATAGCTTACTAAAGACCCCGTCTTCGGACATCACAAAACCGTATTCCCCAGGTTTAGGGTACAGAGCTTAGGGTTGAGGGTTCGTGCACTCCTGAGTCCCCTAAACATAAACAATCAGCCCAATTTAACAATTGTGGAACCCTTGTTCCCTGCCATGTGGTTTCAACAAGGAGATCCAAAACCAGAAAGGGAAAAGGGTACCACTCGAAGACCTAGTTTAACAACGTCCCTATAGGGACAAGTAGCCAGTACTACCTGTTTGAAAACGGACAATGACAATGGAGCAATGGGGCCAAGAACCACAATTACTTGTGCAACTAATTTCGGAGCAGAACAGCCTTAAGCATTTAAACAGGGTTTCAGGATGCATTCTGGCATCATTGTGACATGATTAACTATACATAAGGGGACGCTAATTGTTGCTGGAACAGCCAGACCTCCACATGTTGGTGGGAATCTGTCCACCCCTAAACTCTAAACCCCTAAACCCTAAACTCCTAATTAAACCCTAAACTCCTAGACCCTAGACCCTG
Organism: Symbiodinium necroappetens; assembly: GCA_905231915.1. Taxonomy (NCBI): domain Eukaryota; class Dinophyceae; order Suessiales; family Symbiodiniaceae; genus Symbiodinium; species Symbiodinium necroappetens. The sequence continues at coordinate 7,103 of CAJNJA010013391.1, read as the reverse complement.
AACCCTAAACCCCTAAACCCTAAACCTTTAGTCCTACATGGCACCACCACATAAGTCCACTGGGCCTGATGGTATCCCGCGTTTCGGGTCTACTACTTTTAGGGTTTAGGGTTTAGGGGCTTAGGGTTTAGGGGTTTAGGGTTCCTTTAAAGGGTTCCTTAAAGGGATCTATAGGGTTCCTGAAAGGGGTTTAGGGGTTTAGGGCTTAGGGGTTTAGGGAAGTTTAGGGTTTAGCGGCTTAAGTGTTTAGGGGTTTAGGGGTTAAGGGAAGTTTAGGGTTTAGGGGTTTAGGGGTTTACACAGGTTTCCAGCGCGCAGAGGTTTCGGGCTTCGGACAGCACCCGAAAACACGAAACTAACCCTACGTGTAGTCTCCCTTATAATTCCTTTTTGGGGCTACCGTTTAGGAGCCTTAGTATAGATTTGGTTAAACCAAAAAAAAGGAACCACAATGGAAGCTATAGGTAGAAGGGTTTAAGCTTGAGCACACCACATGGGCAGTTTTCTACCGATTCTACCCATATAAATAACGAATATGGGGATTCAGCCAAAAAGGGTATGGGGCCTTTACTCTTACTTGAAGATCATTTAATCTTTAAAGTAATTGGGCACATGAAAGGGTTTCGGGCTTTGGGTTCTGGAAATTAGGAGGTGGTTGTATACGTGTGTTGACTCAACATGTGGAGCTTGGGGGTTTGGACGTTCCAGAAAATCAAGGGTGCGGGGTTAGGGTTTAGGGTTTAGGTATGTTGTTCCGTTAACAGCTTCTGTACAGTAGTCAATGCATTCTTAGAACTCTTCTTAGCAGCACTACTTTGCCATGCTCATAGCCTTAAGGAGCAACTGACCCTAAACCCTGAACCCCAAAACTCTTATACTATTAATCCCCATCATATGGTAGATGAACCCAATGTGAAACCCAAAACCCGCAATCCCACAAACCCAAAACCCGAAAACCGCGTGATTGACAGGAGAGGGCACACGGTGGAGCGCCAAGTTCTCGGCTGCAGCCGCTATCAGCGGAAGAAAAAATGCTCGACGCAGGCAGCACATCGCTTCTGAAGACTTGTAAGGCTCAGGGTTTACGGATTAGGGTTTAGGGTTTGGAGTTCAGGATTTACGGTCGTCAACGAAGGCGATCCATTTAATGTGCGGCCGTGAGCAGCCCCGACACCGAGCTAGATGCACGAGATTAATACGTGAAGGAGTGATGGGCTGGACTGAAAGCATCCTGTGTAAACATTAATACACAGTCAAGGGTTAAACGCAGTCCTTGTCGCGGTTTTGGGGTTCAGAGCAAAGGGTCAAACTCTACGCCACAAGCATTGCATACCCCCTCAAACTGCTTCAAATCTAATCGTTCACAGCTTTGCGATGTGATTACGGCTCTTCGGGCCAAAAAGCAGAGAGCACTTCGGTCGCTTTAGGGTAGATTAGGGTGTATATAGGACCAAAGCACTTTCTGAAGTCTCCCTACGCGTCCCCCTTCTTCTGCTACTACTATGACGACGACTACTATACTATACTATACTATACTATACTATACTATACTATACTATACTATACTATTCTACTACTACTACTACTACTACTACTACTTCTTCTACTACTACTATTGCTGCTGCTGCTACTACTACTGCTACTACAGAGGCTGCTTTCGGTAAGCAAAGAAGCCGGGAGATCGGGGTACCTCTTGGAGGGGATACCTCACCCAGAGGCTCCATATAGACTATAGGGTTCCTTAAAGGGGTTTAGGGTTTAGGGATTTAGGGTTTAGGGTTTTTAGGGTTTTAGGGCTTTAGGGCTCCATCTAGACTACCATTATGGAATTGGGCCCCCAAAAGACCATCCTCATTTGGGGCTTTGGGGAGCCTCATTCCATAATAGTCGTGTATATGGAGCCTCTAGGTCAGAGACACTCGCACTTCCTGAGGGTGTCGGGCCTGTAAGGTTTGGGCGTCCAGGGCTCAAAAGGGCCCCTTGTAACACCACTATAGAGAATTTTTTCTTTAGATACTTTGGACCCTTAGTAGAACCCCTGATTTTAAAGGAACCCTTTAATGTACGAATGCTATAGACGGAGCTCTTGGGGTACAGGGTCAAAACTTTCGGGAGTTTAGGGCTTGCGGTTGAGCGTTTGGGGCATAGAGTTTGGGGTTTAGATCTATGATTTAGGCTATTGATGTTAGGACTTGGCGAAGCTCATCTATGCAAAACTCTCCCAACGATGACACGATGACAGCAGAAACCCTCATAGGCCCACGAATCCACACCAAGAGAGCCTAGAATTCCTTCATCGGGGAAATATCGCAAGCTATGTTGTGGGCTTCTTTTGTCTCGAGTGCTTTCAAGACCAATTGGCATTATGAGGTTTAAACACCTGCTATGCGTGTCTTAATGGATCAGCACTTCATAACAACGCTACCAATCCGACGGAACTAACCCTACGGCCCTAAGGGTCCATTGTACTGATCCTTACATGGGTACAGTAGGTCCCAAAGTATATGGGTAGTTCTCTTAAGTAGGGTCCCTTTTGGGGTTCTTTCTGTAAGGGTGCCGTACTATATTGAGGAGCAAAGGGGGACGCTATTTTAGAGAACTACCCACATACTATATAGATACATGGACCCTTTAGGGTAACCCAGCAGCCAAGTCTGTTGCGCATGCGTTTGTATTTAGGACTAGGCCCCACCCTGTACGTACATAAACCCTGTCGAAAGGTGCTGGGGTATGTTTAGGATTTAGGGCATAGGGTAAAGGGCTTCTAGGAAGAGCAAATCGTAAGCAAGGAAGTGACGCACGCATTCAAGCGATTGTCTTAACATCAGTTCAAGGAAGACTGACAAGTGATTCTGCTTAGCTCGATCAAAAGTTGTTGGCGTGTTGATGTGGTGCACTTTAACTCAAACAAAAGATGAGCAGAAGGAATCGCAGGATGTGGTTGTGCTGAGTCAAGGAACCAAAGACACAGCAAACATCAACGAGTCAAGTAGCGCGGAATCATGCGCAAGCTTAATGTACGCAGATTATTCAGGGTTAGTCGGCTAGTTTGCCGCTTTCCGCTGGGTTCCAAAGGTTTACGCCTTCATGCGCCATGCATCAAAGTCCTATAACGGTAACTACTACCTACCTGAACATGTCCTAGATTTGGGATCTAGGATTTAGGGTTCAGGTTGTTGGGTTTGGGGTTTTAGGGTTTAGGGTCTTGGCGGTCTAGGGTTTTAGGTTTCAGGGTTTAGGGTTTCAGGGCTTTGGGGTTCTAGGGTGTAGGGTTTAGGATTTAGGGAGTCAAGGATTTGGGGGTCAGGGTGTTCAGGGTTTTCGTGGCATTTGTAAGGAAAAACCCTGGTAACGCCCGACACCAACAAAACGCAGGCCGAAGAATCCGAATAGACCCACTTAGGGGTTTCCGAAAATAGGGGACCCTAATATAGTACCCTAAATAGTAGGATCCTTATTATAAGGACCCCAAATAAGGCACCCCCTATTTTCGGAAAGTCTCACTTGACATTCCTAAGAAACCTAAGCAGTCACACACAGCACCATGGCAAGGTAGTTTGGGTTCACTGGACATCAGCTTAAATAGAACGAGGAAAGTTTGGAACAGCCTGGGTGGACCCCAAATGCTGTACTTTGAATGGTTTCTGGTACTTAAACGTTTCGTGGGTCCTTGAACCCCGACATGCCGAAGCCGTTGCTACACTCTCTAACCCTAAACTCTAAACCCCAATAGGAGCCGGATGACGAAGCCGCACATCTCCCAGCAAAAACCCAAATCCCTGAACCCCAAACTGAACCCCGAACCCCTACATAAACCCCTCATCCCTAAACCCCTAAGTTTTGACTTTGGGGTTTATAGGGCTCCGGGGACCCCAACCAAATCCCTAAACCCTAAACCCTAAACCCCTAAAGCCCTAAACCCCTAAACCCTAAACCCCTAAACCCCAAACTCTAAACCCCTAATCCCTAAAACCTGAACCCGAGTTCACACCATTCTTCGGAGAGCCTCGGGGCTTCCTCGCCGGAGCCTGTCAAGTAATGAAGGGGCCTTAATAGGGTTTTTAGGGGTTTAGGGTTTAGGGTTTAGGGTTTAGGGATTAATCATTAGAATAGGGTTCCTTTAAAGGGATCCTTAAAGGGTTCCTTTAAAGGGTTCTATAAGGGATCTGCTATGAGAGGGTTGTATAGTATAGGGGCCTGAATAATTAGAATAGGGTTTTGGGGATATTTTTATTCTATAATCATAATAAGGAACCCCCAAAACCCTATTCTAATTATTAAGGCCCCTACATTAAGCTTGTCTCCAAGGCGATTGGGGACCCGCAAGATGCTACCCGTTTTCCCAAAAGGGTTCAGGGGTTTAGGGGTTTAGGGGTTTAGGGCTTAGGGACCCTAAGTACCTTCTAAGTACCTTACGGTTGATGATATAAAAAATCCTGCACTACCCATGAGAAGGAACATACCATACTTCCCATAGTTTAGGGCCCTTAACTTCAGGTAAGGCTAAAGGTTTATATCATCAACAGTAAATCTAGTCATGTCATTCGTATAGACGGCCCACCATATCAACCCATAGAATGGGTCGATACTTGCTTGTGATGTTGTAGTTTTGGGACGCCTGGACGGGTCTGGGGAGAGACTCTCACAAGCCTCGACTAAAGAATACTATCGCGAACCCAGAGAACCCAATACCCCTTCAATTAAGGAATAAGCCTCAAAGCATAGGGGGCCTTAATATTATGTCATAAGTCATTGGACTTGTTATGATTTAAGGTATGTTCCTTAATTAAGGGGTACGTATTGGGTTCTCTGGGAAACTTAAAGGGGGGGCTTCATCGGATGTAAGGCAGACTTTCTTCAACTGATTCGCAAGCCCGTAGAGGTTCCCTTTAAAGGTTCCCTTCAGGGTTTTAGGGTTTCGGGGTTTAGGGTTTAGGCGTTTAGGGTTTTGGGATTTAGGGTTTAGGGGTTGAGGGGTTTAGGGGTATTAGGGTTTTAGGGTTTCGGGGTTTAGGGGTTTAGGGTTTATAGGTACCGGGGCGCTAAACTGGTCAGGATTTGGAAGTTCCGAGGGACTGATGCAGGGGACCTTGTAAAATTGCGATGAGGTGGAAGACAAAGGGCGTATTCATCAGAGATGAAGTTACAACCAACCCTACGCATACAAACCCCTGAGCCCTAAACCCAGAACCCTTACCCCAAAACCCTCAACCCTAAACACCAAAACTCCAAAACCCCAAGCCTGTATAAAACACTGAAAGTCGAAGTTCTATTCCTCTTACAGGCCAGGGACGAAGCACGTCTGTCGGACCTCAACTTCAAACTCTAGAGGTGGCTGGTGCCCGCGCTGCAGGACCAAAATGCGTCCAGGCTCAATAAAATGGACTAGTTCCTTTAAAGGGGTCCATAAGGGATTCCTTTAAAGGGTTCCTTTATAAGGGATCTATTATAAGAGGATATGTAATGTAAGGGCCTTCATAGTTAGAGTCGGGTTTTGGGGTATGTTATACTATACTTCTAACAAGGAACCCCCCAAAATAGTGTAGGTAATTATGAAGGTCCCATTTAATTACTCCAACCTCAGGTCCGCCGCAGAGGTGGAACCATCATCCAGCCACGAGCTCCCAAGTTTCCCAGAGAGCCGAATAACCCCCGTAACTAAGGAATATACCTTAAATCATAATGTTAAGTAAACCCTAAACCCCTAAACCCATAAGGCCCCTGTAATTTAAGGCGTATTCCTTACTTCAGGGGTCTGAGGGCTCTCTGGGTTCGGAACACTCAAGGGAGCGGAGTCCTCAACCGACTCACATATCTTCTCAACGATAACCCTTACCCTCCAAGGACTCATATTTTGAGGCTTTTGGGCCCAAAGACCCTATCATATCAGGCTTTTGGGCTATTTTGATGCTCAACGATAAAGGACCAGGAGCTGCGGGAACTTCTGGCCTGGCAAAGCTTCTCTAGGGTTTAGGGTTTGGGTTTAGGGTTTAGGGTTTATAAGGTTTAGAGTTTAGGGTTTAGGCTTAGGGTTTAGGGTTTAACTAGGGTTTAAACGGAAGAGGTGACCATCCCAGTTCCCACACAACATCCGTCGCTCCTGACCGAGTGTCACTCAAGGCAACTTGCAAGGGTCCATCCGAGACCAGGACCCACGTCAGCTGGCTCAGCGGTTATGGCAAAGCAAGATATGTAGTCTTTGCTGTAGAAGTCCGTAGAAACAACGAAAGCAGGCACCAAAACACCAAAAAAAAAAATAACGTCCCAGAGCCGTAAGCGGAAAAATCCTTAAACCGGAACCCTTCAACCCCAAAGCCTTTGTGAATCCAGAAGTCCCCGAAACCGTTGCAGAAGCCCTTAGAGTTACCCTTCCTTAAGGACGAAATGAACCCTAAAAGGTTTTAGGGTTCATATACCATATAGGGATTCATAGTATAAGGGTATAGGGCCCCCATTTAGGGGTCATTTCGTCCTTAAGGTTCAGAGGAACCCTATACCCTGAACCACACAAAGTCAGGTTATAAGCGCAGTCATCACGGCTACAAGTGCGTATACCGTATATGCATGGTTACTATATTTTGTTAAATCTATATAGTGGCTCTTATAAGTCCCTGAATGCTCAAACCCTAAACCCCTCAACCCCAAAACCGCTTTGGAGACTAAACGACACTGCTGTAGCCTGAGTCCGCTGCTGCCTGCGGAGAAAGGGCTCTTCTCTTCTCCCAGTGGGCTTTCTTTCTTGGGCAGTCATTGTTGAGATCTTGAGATTTGGGTGGTTCTGAGTTCTCTAAATTAGGGTCTCTTAAAGGTACCTCTTTCTTATCAGGGTGCCATACTAGATTTGCGATCGAAAAAGGGACCCGAATTTGGAGAACT
>CAJNJA010013390.1:400-12352 GCA_905231915.1 Symbiodinium necroappetens | reverse complement strand
TAAACCCTAAGCCCTAAACACCCTCATCCCGCATTTGCCCTAAACCCCAAGCCCCTGTTCAGGGTTTGGCAATTGTTGGTCGGTGTTTGGTTTAGGGCTTGCAGGGTAGAGGGCTTAGGGTTGAGGAGAGAAGTGTTGTAAGGCTTCCGGATTTAAGGATTTAGGGCTCTAAGGTTTAGGGCTGGACCATCAACATCCTGACCCACACTGACTCAGGCGCTCTTCGCCGCGTGCAGTGAACATCGAGTTCGAGGCTCGGTTTTTGTTGCAAAGGGATCTGTGGGAGTTCTTGAATCCTAGACCCTAAACCCTGAATCCTAAACCCAAAACTCTGAACCCTAAACCCTGAACCCCAACACCCGAACCCTAAACCCTGAACCCTGAACCCTAAACCCAGTGGTCTGGAAGTGGCTTTCAAGAAGCTGAAAAACACGGAGTCCGAGTTTCAGGAAGGACGACTTCCTACAGAACCTGTCGAAGAAGTTTCGGACGACCCAGAAGCCCAAAGGGTCCCAGGTACTGTATGCTTGGGGCATACTTCCCCGAATCATAATAGTAATTCCTAATATAGAAACCCTACATTCTACTGTATAGGTACTTTGGACCCTTTGGGAAGGTATGCCTGCGGCTGCCGCCGCTACTTCTGTGGTGGGGTGGTATATGAACCTTCAACCCTGTTGGGGTTCATTTCGTCCTTAAGGAAACCCCGAGCATACTTTCTAGACCCGGAACTTTCAAATCCATGGAACTCAAATGGTAGCCCGAATCTACTGAAAATGGTTTAGGGTTCAGGGTTTGAAAAAACCGCGAAGTTTCCTGTAGTGTTAGTGGTTTAGGATGTAGACTTTAGAGGATGGAGCTTTAGGGGTTCAGGGTTCAGGGTGAAAAGGATCCCCGCGCAGGATCACATTCCACCACTGGAATGAGTCAGAGCTGCTTCTGCGACCTCCTCTGCACCTTCGCGTGACCCGGCCGCGGAAATACCGCACGAATCCACAACCCTAAACGCTAAACCCCTAAACCCCTAAACCCCTTAAACCCCTAAACCCTAAACCCTAAACCACTACCCTTATGTAACCGGGAACAATCTGGTTGAGATGCAACTAACTCAGACCTTCCAAAATCCCTTAGTTAAGTAATAGACTCAAATCAAAGTACTTAGGATCCCTAGTATGATTCCCTTAAGGGTTCCTTTAAGGGTTTCCAGGGATCCTTTAAGGGTTCCTTTAAGGGTTCCTAGGGACCTTTAAGGTATATTCGGTACTTAGGGGATTTGGGGAGGTCTGAGAGTATCCCGTCATTCAAAAGTTTGCGACTGTCTAGGAAGCGCCATAGGCACTGGGCTCAGGCTTACCAGTGCAAAGGGGGCCCATCACGGAATTAGCCCTTGGCCACAGCTGTCCCACAGGCTCCACTCAACGTAGGGGGTGCCAGGCGGTGGATGATGTGAGGCTTCGCATGTTGAGGGAGGCTGTCGATCAAGAGGAGTCTGAGAATGTCGAGGACACCCTCATGGGGTGGGAAAAGCCGCTGGTTGGTTCACACGGTGTGTTTGAGAGAGGTAAAGTTCAGGTAAAACAACACCCTCCAAAAACGTGTGCCAAGCATTCATAAAGAGATGGACAACTTGGTGGGTGGCACAAAAACGTTGGGGGAAATCTCATTGCGTGCTGCCAAAGACACAGCAGCACGAGGTGAACTAGTTCTGGTGCACAGCAAGACGGTCGGTGAAGCCGGCGGCTGAATTGATGTCGCATATTCCCCCCGACCATCTGCTATGAGCCGCCACACACAGCGCACAGCACACACTCCCCCTATTGGCTGCCACCTCGCCGCGGCGGAGTCGCAAGCTTGCTGTTGAAAGCTGCTCATGGGACGAGCCGTCTGACAGCATCAATGCGGCAGCCACAAGCAAGGATGGCCAGCGCCTCGGGCTCATCAAGTTCAATGACCTCAGGATGCCACTTGCAGAAATCATGCTGGCCTTAGCTTGTCACGTCGACGCTTTCGGGCTTTTATTTTTACCACCAATGAAGCTGCCGAAGATCGCCCATCTGGTCTTTCTCATGTGTGACAAGTTGGGGGCGGTAGAGTGACCCCAAATACCCGATCACGGTTCCCAAGGTGATGGTACACTACTAGGTTTTCGGTGTTCCTTATCGTGATAAAAAAATGCCCCAAACCGCACTCCAATTTTTTGGGTCCCTACATTAAGCTGCCGTTGTGGAAGTACGCCCAACGGAGCATGCCGGATCATTCAAATGCATCATTATACCCCACAAGAACCGGTGAGTAAAATATGCGGGCCTTAATGCCTAAAAAGGGTCTTGGGCGCGCTCATGATAATATGCGTAGTCCTCTAAATTCCGGTCCCTTTTAAGGTCGCCAATATAATACGGCACTTTTATAAAACACAAAACGGATCCCAAAACGGACCCTGATTTAGAGAACTACCCATATATATATATATACATACATATATATATATATATGATTGCAACAGAGAACCCTGTGGAGTGGTCTCACTAATTATCCGGGTTTCTTTCGGGTCTAGGGTTTAGGGTCTAGGGTTTAGTGTTTAGGGGTTTGGGGTTTAGGACTTCATACCCTTGAGGCTTAGGATTCTTAGGTCTGGGGTTTAGGGTTGAAGCCGAAAACCCCTACACCCGGTTGAGGGTGTCGGGGGGTTGAGGATTTCAGGGTTTAGGGTTGCGGGTTTAGGGTTTACGGTTGAATGGTTTAGGGTTTAGGGTTTAGGATTTCAGGGTTTTGAGTTCAGGGTGTAGGGTTTAGGGTTCAGAGGTAACGGTTTTGAGAGTAGAGGCCTTAACTGAGAAGAATAGAAAGGACGGGGGTGGGGGGTTAGGGCGTGAGGGGTGCCAATATGAACCCCCCCCAAAAAGACCGGGTCCATATATAACAAGGGTTTAGGGTTTAACGGTTTATAAGGTTTAGGGTTTAGGGCAGCTTAGGGGTTTACGGTTCAAGGGTCCGGGGTGAAAGGCTTTGGGCTTTAGAGCCCCCAGAGGGACCCCTAATTGCTTGGAATCGCACGGTCTTTGTGTCCAGCACTCTCTGGGGCGGCCTTCATGAAGGGGTCCATAATCTTAAGAAGGGTTGCGCGCCATGTTATACTACTGTACTCATATTCTATTGAATGGCAGTCACACTTAGTCAGGCCCCCCCATATGAGTAAAGGACTTGATCAGGCCCCTATATGGGTAATTCCCACTTCTGCGCCCCCAACATCGGGGCTTTGCTTGGCATGCTTTGGTTTTGAAGTGTAAAAGGATTCTCTGTTCAAGCTTTTTTGCAAGTACCATAGGGGCCTAAGCAATTACCAATGCTTTTCCTTGGCTTCCTCATTATGAATTCTGGGTCCTTGTTGGCTACAATTTTACATTTTTGTGACAACCAAAACCCAATAAGGATTAAACATGACCAGTTTTAATGTAGCCCCAACAGGGAACCAGAATTAGTGGTATAACCCTAAACCCTAAACCCTAAACCCTGAACCCTGAACCCTGAACCCTGAACCCTAAACCCTAACCTTAAACCCTAACCTTTAACCCCTAACCCCTAAAGTATAATATACCACCAACACCCCATAAGAGGATCCCGGGGCTCGGCAAGTAAGGTTAGGGGTTAGGGTTTAGGGTTTAGGGTTTTGGGTTTAGGGTTTAGGGTATTTTTTAAGCTCCTTAGTCGGTCATTGGTGCTATGAGTAAAGTACAAGTATGATTTAGGTTTCAGGTTACCTTCTGTATCTCTCTAGTTGCTGAGTCCCATGCGCCCTCAAGTAGGCTGAATCATGCAACACGTGTTTGACAGAAAGTTTTACTCCAAGAACAAATGCCTAATATGTCTCATCTACGATGGTATGTGCTCATCGGCTTTCAGGTACGATCAGCCGAGTTCACGCTCTCTAGCCCACTTTGAAGGATCAGGGGGAATTGAATCAGCAGGCCAACAGTGGGGTCAGTCGCAGTCATAGCATACTCGTCAGCCTTCCGGTTAAACATCATAACTCCTTGGATACTGCCCCCCCGCTCAGTAACAGTTGGCTAATAGACTGTGACTCTATGGGGGCAGTACCCAAATAACCCCCCTAAATCTTGAACACTGAACCTCTTATCGTCAGTCATTGCAACTCAGTATCTGTGCGGGCCGTGAATCTTGAACCCTAGATGTAGACTAAACTCTAAACACTCTCAACCCTGAAGCGCCTAAGGAAATATCCTCCGCGAGAAAACATGCTGCAGATCTTCGCCGCATCTCGCTCGCCCAGCTCCTTTTCCCAGAGGCTCCCTTTGCCGTTCTTCGGGTTTCTTTGAGGGGGTTCCTGTAAGGGTTCTATACAGGTGCCATAAGGGGCATAAGACACCATGTGCCCATAGAGTAGTGTGTCCTTGTGGGGGCCACGGTTTAAAGGGTCTTTTTCGGTTTCGTGTGGCTGCAGAGCTTTAGGATTCAAGCCCAAAGGGTCCAAAGTACCTATATAGTACAATGTAGGGTTTCTGTATTAGGAATTGCTATTATGATTTGGGAAAGTATCCCCCATAACAGTACCTAGGACCCTTTGGGAAGGCTTAGGCAGGAATCCTAGGCTCGAACCCCACAAACCCTGAACCCTAAACTTAGGGTCTGAATAGGTAACCTTTATCCTTTTGGGGGTTATATGTTAACCTTTTTTTGGGCAAAGGTACTCGGGCTTCCTAAGTAAAGCCCTACACGCTAACCTCAAATCTGTCTTTGTCGAATTCGGATCCTTCTCAAGCCAGGAAGCCAGCGATATGTGCGACCCGGTGACCCAGGCATCGGCTGCTTGGAGGATCGTGGGACTTTGCAAATAAGGTTGTAAGGTATGAAAAGTACCTTCATTGGGGTTATACGAAATCGTGACCAAAGTGATGCCAATACTAACCCTTGTTACTAAGTCCCGTGATCCTTTATAAGTGGGGTGGCCCTGGTTGTTGGTACGGTAGGATAGTGATCTGCTCGCTTCGTGTCGGGCTTTTCGGAATACACTCCAGTAGAGACGGTAGAGGTAGTACCCCAAACCCTAAACCCTAACAGGATTTATAAGGTTTATAAGGTTTAGGGTTATAAATCCTAAAACCTGTAGGATTTAGGGTTTAGGGTTTAGGGTTCAGGATTTATAGGGTTGACCTGCGTAGGGTGATGCCTTGGGTTCAGAAGGCGGGTTGCACATTGAACTGATCTTTAGAAGCTTTCCGGTGGCAGAAACTACCCTCAACTTGGTGTTGCAAGGTTTCTGCGCCCTCGCTATTTTAACGAATACCCTTGAATATTCTTGTTTGGCAGGAGTCCCATCCTACAGTTTCGGACTTGACGATGACTGTCTACGTTCTTATCTGGCAGCTTAGTTTATGCAGAAGTGTTCTGACTACGGCTTGAGATTTCAAAAACCGTTCAAAAAAAAAACATAACCAACCTACAAAGCCCCAGTGACATCCTGGCCCTCAATCTAGGACATTTAGGTGGATAGTTTCCGTTATAGGAGCCTTATAGAGGGTCTATATACGTTCTAGAAGCCTTATAGAAGCCCTATATACCCTAAACTCGCCACCTGTAGTTTCCTTTAACTCAATGGAAATTTCAGAGGCAGACGATGCGGGGCATGTTAGCAGGCGAACTCCGAACATCATGCTTTAGGCGAGCGAGATCTATGATAAGTTTATCCGCAAGACTCCAGAGAACCCAATACCCCTTAATTAAGGAATATACCTTAAATCCTAATATGAAGGCCCCTATAATTTAAGGAATATACCTTAAATCCTCATATTAAGGCCCCTATAATTTAAGGAATATTCCTTAATTAAGGGGTATTGGGTTCTCTGGGACTCGCGCGGCTGGGGCTCGTCGTCGGACCTGCTACAGCACGCCCGAGCACTGCGCCTACCTAATATAGGGGCCTTCATAATTAGAATAGGGTTTGGGGGGTATATTATGCTATAATTTTTTAGAAGGAACCCCCAAAACCCTATTCTAATTATTATAAGGCCCCAACATTACGCTGAGATCTGCAACGAGCGGATGAGGCAGCAGCAAGAGGCCGAGGCCGGTCCAGCATCAGAGCCGGCAGTGGGGGAAGAAGGGCAGCAAGGTTCAGGCGAGCAACCCCTAGCCCCTAAACCCTAAACTAAACCCCTAAACCTTAACCCCTAAACCCTAACCCCTAAACCCTAAACCCTAAACCCCTAAACCCTATAAGCCCTAAACCTTAAACCCTAAATAGCTCCGAGCCGTTCCGCTCATGGCATGGAAAACCAGCTGCATTTGGAGTCACTTCTCTGGCGCCCTCGACGGCGGCGACTCTGCTATCGTAGGGCTAAGCCCTACAAGGTCCTCGCAGAAAACTGATACAGCCCTGGTAAAAAACCCTTCAAAACTAGGAAAAACCATGAGACCGTAACATTGCCACAAGCCCTACACCATTCAAAACACTGCAAAACCGCCTAAGCAAATTTCTCAAGCCTAAGAACCCCTGGAACCCCGAAGCGCCTAAACCCTCTCAAACCCCTTGAAACCTATAGAATCCCTTAGTAGCTGTGAATTACTACACTTTTATAACTGTTTTGGGGATAATATGATCTCTTATAGAACTGAAAGTGTATACTTTTTTGTGCTTATGAACTCAGCAACTAAGATCCTTGCCCCCTAAAACTCATCATTAAATTTCTCAACCCTAACCCATTGAGCCCCCAAACCCCTAAACCCCCTCAAACCCTTAAACTTAAACACCTTGAAATCCTGTTCGCCCCTAAAAACTCATCTTTTTCACCTCGACGGGAGGAGCATCCTCTTCGCTCAGGATGCCGTGGGCCGTAGGGAAGAGGCGATGCTTAAGGTTAGGGTTTAGGGCTTAGGGTTAAGGGCCTTAGGGTTTAGGGGGTTTAAGGTCTAGGCTGGAGCCTAAACCCCGGGTTTAGGGTTGAAGGTTTAGGGTTGAGCCTCAACCCCAAAACCTATACCCTCAAGTGACCTTTTGGGAAGAGAAGAGGGCTCCGCTGTTTTGGGTATTTTTTGGGTTTGTGTCGGTGTATGGCTTTCTGTTTGCTTGGGTGTATTGCTCTTCCACTTGTTGATCGTACGTTACGGTGCTTTTTTTTTTTCGGTTTCGGGGTTCAGGCTCTGGGCTTCCGGATCTCCTTCTCGGTGTGTTCTTGTATTTGTCGATGTTGGGGCTGTAGAGAGCTTCATGGGCGTGAAAATCAGGGCCCAAACTGTGGCTAGCGTGGAGGCTTAGGTATCCCCTAAACCTCAAACCCCTAAACCCTAAAACCCCTACGCCCTAAACCCCTCAACCCCTAAACTCCTAAACCCTAAATCTGTGTGTTGGGTATCTGTGCAGAATATACGTAGTGACGAGTAGGGGCGCGCGCGCAGGGGTCTGTAAAGGTTTAGGGGTTGGGTGTTCAACTTCAGGCTGAGGGTTTATATAATGTAGAAGCCTAAATAGGGGTTTAGGGATTAGGGTTTAGGGTCGTATAGGGTTTAGGATTTAGGGTTTAGGGTTTAGGGTTCGGGGTTCATGAATCCCAACTGCCCTACCTGTTTATAGGGGTCGCTGATTATGTTTGTATCAGTCCTCAAAAAGGTAGGTCCTTTGGGGTTAAGGCAGCGCTTGGGAGTTAGGATCTATAGATTCGGGTGCAGCGCTTGGGAGGATTGTGCAGTTTAGGTTGTAAGGTATGCTTTAGGGTTAAAGGTTCAGGGCTTAGGGGTAAAGTTGCATTTTGTTCATGTGCGCGCGATTGCTTTTCATTTCTGGCGGGATGAAGGGCTTGGGTTTGCCTATTCCGGCTGTGGTTCGCCAAGGGGAAGACAACGTCAGGACAATCATGCCTGCGCCAGATGCGCAGCGAGACTCTGCTCAGTTTCTCCCGGTGGCAGACCACGGCACACTAGAAGCATCAGTGCTTGCCCTGACACATGCTGCGGATGAAGCAGCCTGGTCGGACAGCCCAGGCCGGGGGGATGTAAACGCTTCGTGGCAGCAGGCACGCCCATCCATGGAGCGCCCGCCACGCCTTTACCGGCGACCGGCTCTGCCTCCGGCGACACCCTTTCGTCGTTGCAGGGTCCACCTGCACGGCGGGGGTGCCATATACGGCAAGCGGCGTGGACGATGTCTCGGAGCCGATGAGCCATCGAGACAGAGAGGTTCGCCCCTTTCGAGCGGAAGTCTTGTTACAGCGGATCGCGCCTGAGTGCGAAGGTCAGTTCTGTCTCAGCTCAGATGGTCCGATCCGGAAGCTTCTTGGTTTGGTAACTAATGATCGAAAACCACAAGAAGCACGCCAGGGCAGAAAGTTCGGCCGTACATCACTCACTTGGACTAAACTTATAGGTCTAACTAAGTTCTTGCTTACCTGCAAGGCCGAACCCACTTCATTGGTCACAAGTGTTTTGTAGATTTTTAAGGCTTTTTGTAGATCTTTGTTCATAGAGCTTTTAGGGGGGTATTCGTAGGGCAGCAATATGAGGTCCGCGTGTTGGGGGTTTCTGGGTTAAGGCTTTTGGTGTTGGGGAGGGGAGAGGGTGTGAACAGAGATTCATTTCGATTCAGGCTTTAGCTTCAGGGCGGACGGCTGGGTCCCCGCGTATACTGACTATACTATATGGGTAGTTCTCTAAAGTAGGATCCCTTTTTCGGTCCCCAACATGGTACGGCACCCTTATAGAAAGGACCCTAAAGGGGACCCTAATTTTGATAACTACCCATATCATACTGCTATTCCAAAATGGCTTGTGCCGTTGCACAAATACCAGTCTTAAAGTCATAGCAGGAATTAATAAAGAGGGATTTAGGGTTTAGGGGGTAATTAAGAGCTGTGAATCTAGATGGATGACATTGAAAGCAACTTCTTCGGTGAATACGTTGGGTTCAGGTTCAAGTTATTGCTGAGGGACAGAAGAGCTCGGGCTATAGGGGTTTGGTGGCAGAGTGTTTGGGAGAGTTCTTTTGGCATGGGGCCTGGGGTTTCGGGCTTTGGTCTTAGAGCAGGGTTTAGGGTTTAGGCTTTTGGGGACTCTAGTCTACAATCAGATCTGACGAACGCCGATCGGGGAAGGCCTTGGGCCTCAAACCCGTGGGCCCGTGGGCCCTAATTTGGAATAGTGTCTTGCTGTTATCGTCCAGCAGACTCGATGATCTCGGCTAGTTCGGTTATCATCATAGTCATCCCTAAATCCCAAGACCGGGACAATAAATCCTAAGTCCTGTGAACCCTAACCCCAAACCCTAAACCCCTAGCGGTGAACCCTCAACAAAGCTTCCTCGAATGTATTGCAGCCCCTGGTTTCTGCTAGCAGGCAATGGACCTTCTGAGCTTCAAGACACGAGGCGCGGACGGATCGTTGCATGCAAGGCTGTCATTAGTGTTAAGGATCTTGGGGGGTTTGAGGGTTTAGGGTTGAGGAAGTTTAGGGTCTATGGAGTCCACAGTTTTTTTTTGATGTCTCAAGGGTGTTGAGTTGAGTGAGAAGCTTTTTCATTCAGACCAAATTACTGTACAGGCGGTCCCGGAAGCCGGAAGATCTTCCAACGTTGAGCTTTAAGGGTACATGGATCTATGCTTTAGAAAAGGTATAAGGCTTTTTGGGTTACGTAGGGTTTACATTTTTGTTTTCCTCTCCGAGGTTTCGGGTTAGGATTCAGACATTTGGGACGTCTTTATCATTATCCATGCTTTCTCATAGAACCCTGTTGGGGCAGGGTGCCTGTGCAGCTTTGGGTCGGGGATAGGAAGCCTCATTCCTAAAACCCTAAAGACTCTTCTCAACCCTAAATTCAAGTGGACTGTTGCACCGACCATGGCGGCGGGAGGCGTCGAGACCGTTACAGCAAACATCCCTAAACCATAATACACCCTATGAGCAGTATAGGTGTCAGGCTTCTTAACTTGCGGTTTAGGATTCTTACGATTTACAAGGTGTGGTCTGAACATTTTACAAGCCCTAAACCCTAAACTCCTAAACTCTACATCCCTAAATCCCTAAACCCTAAACCCCCAAACCCTAAACTAAACCCTAAATCCCTAAGTCCGAAACAGGGATGGGAACTGCGATGGGGGAGCTTCTGGTCCTTCCGATCTACGCCAACCTGCCTACGGACATGCAGGCGCGAGATGTTGAGGGATTAAGTTGAGGGTTCGGGTTTTGAGTTTAGGTTTAGGGCTTATAGTAGTTTATACCTAATTAACCTACCAAACCTACTTTTTTGTGGGGGTCCCTATAAATTCCCTAGTAGGGTTTCTAAGAAGACACTACAAAAAAAAGTAGGTTTTGGTAGCTTAAAGTAGAGTTTGGGGTTGGGGGTAGGTTTCTTTGACGGTTTTTGGGC
The DNA here is from genome assembly GCA_905231915.1 of Symbiodinium necroappetens. Taxonomy (NCBI): domain Eukaryota; class Dinophyceae; order Suessiales; family Symbiodiniaceae; genus Symbiodinium; species Symbiodinium necroappetens. The sequence goes on along the minus strand of CAJNJA010013390.1, from coordinate 1,983 downwards.
CCTAAACTCTAAACCCTAAACCATGGCTCTACGGTGACTTTTTGGGGGTTCAGCCCTGAGGCCTGAGGCTCGGGACGGGGTTCGGTGTGCTTTAGGTGTAATTATAGGGTTGATGATTCAGTGTTTAAGGTTTAGGGTTTAGGGTTTAGGGTTTCAGGTGTAGGGTTGATGATTCAGTGTTTACGGTTTAGGGTTTAGGGTTTTAGGTGTATAGGGTTGATGATTCAGTGTTTTAGGGTTTTGGGGCTGTTGGTATGTCATTCTGTTGGTGGGCAGCTGATGATGGCTTGGCATTTCAGGGTCTTGGCCTTTAACAGAACTGGGGTTCCCGAGTTTTTGTGCCGGCTGTGAGGTCGATGCATGTCGATGCTCTAGACGGCACCTCAAGTTTCGGCATGGTAATGCATCAGAAGTACCGCAGAGCCCTGAGTCATACCCTCTGTTTTTAAGCGGGCCTAAGTATTGGCATCCCTGTCTTTGCCATGCGAATCCTCATTAATGGAGCTTGTTTATCAGGGGTCCCTTACTTGTGACGACAGTTACATCCAGCACCATCCACGGCGTCTCGATCGAAGAATCGACTGTGCAGCGTTCAGTGGTTGGGCGCGTACAAAGCAAGTCCTGCTCTCCACGTACTATAGGGTCGGGACACTTAGAAATACTATCCTCTTACAGCCCGTACAAAACTGTGATATCAGGTATCCCACAGCCCTACTTGGAGGTTGGGTAGTTATAAGTGGGGTTATAAGTCCCCTAATATGGGTTATAAGCCTAGTTACCCTACTTATAACCCCGTTCATAACTACCCATGAACCTCCAAGTAACTTAAAATATTGTAGTTAATAGGGCCCCTACTCTGCCAGAGAGCGTGCGTTGTACACGACTACCCCAGCCCAGACCCTCGAATCCTCCATCCGGACCTCGAAGCCCGCCTAAAGGTTTAGGGCTCCGGGTGTAGGGGTTTAGTGCTTATAGGTTCTGATGGGCAAAATACCCATAACGAGGAGCATAGTGACCGCAAGTGCCACAGTGTGGTGTGCGTTTGGTAACTCAGGCGTTTTGTCAATCGAAAGTGAACCTCAGCCTAGCAGTATGTTCATGCCTACGTTTGCATTTCCACCTGCAATCCCTACACAAAAAGTAAGCACAAAACCCTAAAGCCTCCACCTAAAAACCCTAAACCCCTAAACCCTAAACCCCAAAACCCTGAACCCTAAACCCCAAAAAGCAATTGCGAAGCCAGGCAAAGATCTTCGAAAAGACGCCGGATGGCGCGTTCGCTCCTCGGGGGCTCTGAGTCGAGACCCTAGGGCTCCAGTTACCTAAATAGTGGGTTTAGGGATGACTTCAGTCGGTTTAGGGTTTAGGGTTGAAGGTGAAGCCCTAGGGCTCCAGCTACTGTAGGGGCCTAAATAATTACCTATACTCTTTTGGTTGGTTCCTTATTCTAATTATAGTATAAGGGGTCCCAAAACCCTATTCTAATTATTCAGGCCTCTATATTACCTAAATAGTGGGGTTACTAAATATATTATTATGTACCCCAGTAACCTGCTATTTAGGTAGCTGGAGCCCTAGGGTAG
>CAJNJA010013389.1:2425-12682 GCA_905231915.1 Symbiodinium necroappetens | reverse complement strand
GGAGAGCTGGGTATTTCGGGTCTGGGGTCTATAGGGTGGGTTTCTGTAAGGCCCTCGGTTACTATGTTGTTCTCTTCCTTTGTTTGAACTATGATTTCTTTTCGAGTGACCTCTGAAGAATATGCTGTTGCTTCAAATCGAAGAGGATCGGAGCGTCATCGAGTCTACGGGTTCAGGGTTCAAGCTGCGACTTTGCGTTTTCCATTCAGGGTTTTGAGGTCTCCCCATAGGCCCCTACTTAGTTCCTTTTTGGGATTACCTTATAGGATTCTAAATATCAACCATAAAAAGGAACTGCTTAGGGGCTTATGGGTAGCCATCAACTTTCGAAATAGGCCGTAGAGGGATCTTGAGCTGCTAAGGTGCTTGCAATGTTCAAGGTGAAACTACCCATAGGCTCCATAGTAGTTCCTGTTTTGTAGTTTATATTTAGGATCTTTTAATAAGGTAACCCCAAAAAGGAACTAATATGGAGCCTAGGGGTATAGACCCTAAACCTAAAACCCTGCGGGGCAGGACAAGAAACGGTAGACTGAATGAGCACACACGGCCGGCAGGACATAAAATGCCGCTTCGGATGCTCTTGAATATGAACGGTACAGGTTTTACCCTAAACCCCAAACTTTCAGGGTCCATGTGCCCAAACAGTATATAATACTGTGGCCTTCAAAGTATTCCCTATTTAGGTACTTTGGGGCCAAAGTATATACTAAATTGGGCACATGGACCCTTAGGGTGAAACCCAAAGGGCTCAAGGCCAGCTATGAGTCCGAGGCATAAACCCAAAGGGTCCTAGGTACTGTTGTGGGAGATACTTCCCCACATCATAATAGTAATTTCCAATACAGAAGCCCTACATTCCTATTATATAGGTACTTTGGACCCTTTGGGAAAGAACCCCTGATAACCCCAATGCTAGCCCTCAATCTCGCGGACGGGAGCCGAGACACCTGTTTCCAGGCACCGTGGTCACTTACTCAGCGTGTGAAAGCGTTTGTGCCTGGGCTGCATTTGGGAGCAGACTCAGGGCTTCTTTCACTTAGTTCCCCAATACCAAAACTTCAAACTTTTTGAGTTCTTATAAATAGCTTAGTAGTAACTTGAAAGTTTAACCTGTTATTTCCCTGGCTTATTGGGGAAGTAAGTTAAAGTTTCTTTATCGCTCCGATAGCATCTTTCCTAAGCCTAACATAACCAAAGGCTCCAAGTAAACAGAAGAAGCCTTAGTTTGGCATGTAAGCCTGAGATCCGTACTACACTGTTTTTGTTGCGGCCACGGCTACATATACACCCCCAAACCCAGTGCCTAATCATCTGGGTTCTTGTGAAAGGATTTAGTTTAAGTTACCATAATAGGGATCTATAGTAAATCATATGGGTTCCTCATTATAGTAAATTACCGTCAATGCTTTAACGAGAACCTGGTCATTGCATTCTTTGGACCCTGAGTTGTTGATGTGCGACCGTGGAACGCTGACCACGCCTGCCTTCATGCCATTGTCACTCTGTGCACTTTTGGCGGTTATTAACCCTAAGGCTGTAAGGACTCATATTTTCAGGCTTTTGGGCCCAAAGACCATACTATATAAGGCTTTTGGGCTAGTTTGAGCCTTAGGGTAATCTGACGCCTCTGTCGCCGGCAGAATCAAACGCAGAGGCCATATCCGCGGGGTGAAAACGGGAGATGAATGCGACCTTCGATCCTTGGACCTTCAGACCTTAAGGACGACATGAACCCTAAAAGGGTTTAGGGTTCATATACCAAATATAGGAAGTTCATAGTATAAGGGTCTAGGGGCCCTACTTTTAAGGGTCATTTCGTGCTTAAGGGAATGGGCTTTCTTTCACCATGGCGTTGTCACTTGCTGAACAAGGCAATTCTTTAGGCGTTCGCTGCTGTTACTGAAATACACTTCCGCTGACAACGTTGCAAGCCCAGGTGAAAAAGCTTCGCGATGGCAGTTTCCCGGCTGCAGAAGCTAATTCAGGGGTCTGAACACCGGGTAATAGTAACTTAGTATCGTACCCGCAGAATGTCCCGAGTATGTGTCAAGTATAGCATGCCTGAAACCCATTCTCTTCTTATCAGGGCCCCTATGCTACACCAGCCCGAGACCCGCAACCCTTGATCTTAACTTCTAACGTTTGGGCTTCAATTTCTCAGTTCGCCCGTTGACTCCCGCCAACTTTTCTGAAACCCAGGGACCTCGACTGGAGACATGGGCATGTGCGGTTTATTACCCATAGGCTCCATAGTAGTTCCTTTTTGTGGTTGATATTTAGGATCCTATATCGTGATTCCGGAACGGAACTACTATGGAGCTTTTGGGTACTTCTAAAGATTCTAGGTCCAAGGCTTGAGCCCTCTGCCCCTAAGCCCGAAACCTCATCTCCCTGGTACTTAGCAAGGAATCGGGGAATGGATCTCTATGATAGTCCCTTAAGGTCCCTGTAGTAGTCCCAAAAACCCATTCCTCCATTCCTTACCAAGCACCAGTGAGTCATGTCGCCATGATTTGGCATGCTGCAGGGAGACAATCAGCTTGCTGTCCACGCTGCGCACTAGCCAGGCTTGGCACGGGAGTGTAGGCTTCCTTGAAGGGGTCCTTTTGGGATTACCCATAGACCCCTAAGTAGTTCCTTTTTGTGGTTTATATTTAGAATCCTATAAGGTAGTTCCAAAAAGGAACTACTTAGACTACTTAGGGGCCAATGGGTATATGTCGTTTTCCTACAAGGGCTCGATCAGGGTTTTAAGGGGGGGAGGGTATTTGGATGGGAGGAGATTCAAACACAGCACGAAGACAGTTTGAAGCATTGCCTTCCCCAATCCCCCCTAAACCCTAAACCCTAACACCATAAACTCGAAACCCTAAAACCCTAAACCCTAAAACCCTAAACTCTAAACCCTAAACCCTAAAGCCCTAATGCCCTAAACTCTAAACCCTGAAACCCCTAAACCCTAAACCTTATAAACACTCGGAGTCGTTCACCGACTGCCACAGGCTTCCTGGTACCTAAGCGGCTTAATTCAGTGAGAATACTTGTACAAGCAGCCGTAAACCTTGAGCCCTAAACCCCGGAAGAGACGTTTCAGGGTTTAGGGTTTAGGGTTTTAGGGTTGTAGGGTTTTAGGGTTTTGGGGTTACCATGGAGGCACTTAGGATCCTTCGGAATATATGAGCCTTCGATCTTCGGGTAAGTGTGGCCCAGGTAAGCCCTAAGCCGTATCACTCAACCCTAAACCCTGAACGTGGTAGTGTGCTAGACCTTAGCTAGGGGCTGGGTAGGTAACCTGAAACCTGTTGGGGAGAGATTGAAGTTGCATGCCCAGCTTCGAAGCTTTCCGGCTGGGGCTGCGGGGTTTAAGGGTCCAAAAGAACTCTTGTGGGGTTGCCGCTTGACCCAGTTCACAGACATACTGAGGTCACTGTCAAGGCTTTGTTTTGCGACGCCTGCCGAGTTGGATTGAAGGTCTCGGGGATCTTCGTCTCGTGAGCACGGCAAAGGGCTCTCATGCTTTGAGTTTTGACAACGAGGAGATGAGTGTGGGAACGACGAGGAGAGAGTTGTGAGATGATTCAACGTTAAAAGAAAGGGCTCGAATAGCCACCAGAGGTGCGGAATATCGTTGCCCCAGGCAGGTAGACTGCCGTAGTTTCGCGAGCCATAGGCAAGTGTGGCTCGTCGCCTCCCTGGCACAGACGCTTACGTCAGCGTCGGTCAAAGGCCAGAACCTCCGTTCGACAAGGGAGGACCCTGTCGGCTCTGCAAAAACAGAGATTGCGGTGCCATCACGGCTCGGGTGTTTCCCGAGTTCCCATGGGAGGCAAGTCGGAATGGAAGCCCAGCGAGTGGGTAGTTCTCTAAATTAGGGTCCCTTTTGGGGTCCTTTTTGTAAGGGTGCCGTACTATATTTGGGACCTGAGGCGGAACCCTAGTTTAGGGAACTACCCAAGTAGGCACAGAGGGGTAAGGTTCAAGGTCTATCTAGGGCTTAGGGTTTAGGGTCTAGGGTGGTAGTAATCTAGGTTCCCCAGTAGCACCCTTTGGCCCTTTTTATTTGGGGATCTCCTTCTTAAAGCCGAACATTCGGAAAAAGGGTACCCTTATCACTAAGGGGGTACTGGGGAAACTAGTAATGTAGGTTGGTGATTGACAGGTAATTGAGCCCATAGGTTTAGCCGTAGGCTCCATAGTAGTTCCTTTTTGGGATTACCTTATAGGATCCCAAATATGAACGACAGAATGGAACTACTAAGGAGCCTATGGGTAGACTCTCTTCTCAGCTGTTCTGAATTACAAGGTGCACTGCAGTCCCTGCCCGACCAAATTAAACTTTCACAGCACGGAGAGCCTCTGCTCTTGGCTGTTGGGCTTGTTATGAAAGTTTGGGTTATCCGAATGAAAACCCTAAGGCTCTAAGGACTCAGGTTTTAAGGCTTTTGGGCCGAAAGACCATACTATATAAGGCTTTTTATCTGTAAACAAACCAGTCCTGTACCCTAAACCCTGAAAGCCCCAAACTCTCCGCCACACACTGGACATGGTGACAACATCAATCCCGAAGCATGAGACCCCAAATCGCACACCCTCTGCCGCACATCCCACACTTTATGGGTTTGGGAGTTTGAGGGTTTAGTGCTTAAGATTTAGCGTTTAAGAGCCCGAAGCCCATATCGCAGGCTTGAATCGTGAGGAACATTCTGATTGAGTTCCATCCATGCAACCTTGGTCGTCGCATTCTTGAGGTGTGTTTCCCAAAGGGCTCCATTTACCCATGTAGTAGGATGTAGGGTTTCTATGTCAGGACCAACTGTGCTTCTACGATTTAGGGAAGTATCCCCCCATTGCAGTACATCGGGCCCTTTGGGTTTGGAGCTACTTTCGTAATGCAGGGGCCTAAATAGGTACTTAATACTATTTGGGGGCGCCTTACTGTAAGTATAGTATAAACCTTAAGGCTCAAAAATAGCCCAAAAGCCTTATGTAGTATGGTCCTTGGGCCCAAAAGCTTAACATATGAGTCCTTAGAGCCTTAGTATAAAGGGCCCCTAAGCCGTATTCTAATTATTCAGGCCCCTATACTACTGGGGACTTTGTAAGTATAGGTTATAAGTAGAGTCATAAGCACCCTAAATGGAGCTAAGCCAATTATAACCCTACTTCTAACCGACTTACTAAGTCCCCTGGGCCTCTAAGTAGGGACCCGCAGGCGGCTGGCAACGCCGTTGCGTTCAACGCTGCCATCACTGCGCGACTCAGACTGGCAGCTAACCAGTAAATATGAGCTCCATACTGTTGATGATATAAACCCTTAGCATTAGCTTAAGGACCCTAAACTATGGGAATTATGGCAATTTTTTTATTATGGGTCATGCAAGGTTTATATCATCAACCGTAGTAGTTTCTTTTTGGTGGTTTATACTTAGGATCCTATATAAGGTACTCCCAACAAGGAACTGCCATGGAGCCTATGGGTAAACAGTAAACATAAGCGACAACATGAAAGCCTGAGGGTTTACTACACAGACCCTTGGTTTTTCGCAGTACATAGTACAACATCTTGCAGACTTCAAGCTCGAAGACGCAATTCGCTTGTTGATTTGACTAATTTCGCCCCCGTCAAGTCAGTACATTTTAATTTACCCAATTATCCGAAAACCCAATTCGCCAATTTTACAAGCCCGTGCATTAGCTAAAGGAACCGAGTTACCTCGAACAAAGGGACAGGTGCCCACCCTTGCGGGCTAGAGCATTCGGAGCCCAAGACCTCTTATCCTAGTAGTTTAAGGGAGACCCATTAAAAGGGACCCTTTCTTAAGCCTACCCATAGGCTCCATAGTGGTTCCTTCTTGGGATTACCTTATAGGACCCCAATAAACATATGAACCACAAAAAGCAACAACTATGGAGCCTATGGGTAGAGCCGAACCTCTGCACCCTAAACCACGTCGTTGCAAAGGCTTTTTTCCTGAGCCGGAGGTTCGCTGTGTTGGACCATTGTACCTACCCATAGGCTCCTTAGTAGTTCCTTTTTGTCGTTCATGTTTGGGATCCTTTGAGGTAATCCCAAAACGGAACTACTATGGAGCCTATGGGTAAAGGCACTATGTGGCCTGGGTCGTTAAGGGTTATAAAGATTTTCAGAGTGTAGGCTTACACTTCAGGACTCTTTTTAGTTGATGTCCTGAGGCTGAGGCATACGCTTTAGGGCCTTTAGGGTTTACAGGGCCCCTTAAACACGAAAAACTGGGCCTCTGCTAGGAGGTATGCTTGGTTACGTTCCCAGAAACGGTATGTATAACACCACTTGGGTAGTTCTCTACATTAGGGTCCCTTTTGATAAGGGTGCCGTACTATATTGGGGACCTAAACTGTTACCCTTTCTCCTCTTCGTCAAGGGTTGCCGCTTTTTTCGGGAGCTGTATTGAAGTGCACGAAGCCCTACCGACCCTTATAAGCCCTATACTGCAGCTGAAAGCAAGAAGAAGGGGCACTAAATCCTAAATCTTGAGCCTATAATACTACATAAATCTAAACCTATACTACTACCACTTTAAGAACGAAGAAGGGCACACTCGGTGTCACGAGTTACTGGGGAGCCTAGCTCTGCAACAGCTTCGGGGTTTAGTAGTACCGTACCCGGATAGCACCACCACGAGCTAGACTCTAAAGACCCTGAAACCCTGAACCCCTAAACCCTAAACCCCTAAACCCCTAAACCCTAAACCCTGGACCATAAATATCTTAAGCCGTGAGAAGGCCCTAACACCCTGAACTCGAAGAGCTACATAGGGTTTAGGGTTTAGAGTCTGAGGTATCTAGGGTCCAGCGCTCAGGGCCTAAGCATTAAGGTCGTTTCCTACCTGCAGCTAAACGATCGAGAGAATTACGTGTAAGGCCTGTGGCATGGGCTTCTCAAACAAGTAGAGGAGGTAACGTACGTTCCTGAAGCTGGGGGTGTGAGTGGTCCAAACCCCGAAAACGAGTTTTCGGACGGCTGTGCAAGGACGTTTAACTGGCTTTAGAGCTGTTGGTTTACCCCTAAAGGGTCCAAGTACTAGTGTAGTAGATACTTTTCGGACCCATAGATCTACGATGCTATATTGGTACTTGGACCCGTTGAGACTGTCGGTTGTCGAGCTTATAGAGTTTACTGGCTTTTATAAGGTTCAGAAAGGGGTTTAGGGCTTTGGGTACTTCATTGACCGCCTAGCCGAAGGGTTCTTGATTTTGAAGTGTCTGGGCTACAGCAACAAAATCGGTCAATGATGGGCATGCACCTCCAGCGAATGTAGAGTTCGGGTAGCCCGAACCTCAATAACCTAGCTGTTTGATGACGTAGAGACGGACATCATGCAGGTACCCATAGGCTCCATAGTAGTTCCCTTTTTGAGATTACCATATAGGATCCTAAATATGAACCACAAGAAGGAACCACTATGGGGCCCATGGGTAGGGTGTATAGCCCCCGGGGATGAGCATTGGCCAAGGTGCGATCGAGGATGCCTCTGGGAGGAGCATTGCGGTTTGAATGATTTCTAGGTGCCTAGGAGTTACCCTAACCCTCCAGGGACCTACTAGGGACCCTAAACCCTAAACCCTAAACCCCTAAACCCCTAAACCCCTAAACCCTAAAGAGGGTCCTAGAGCCCCTAGAGTCCTTTTATGGGGAGGTACCTGGAGGAGGGATAGGGTTCGGGTTTAGGGTGCAAAGAGACCCAAATTGAAAGCGTTCTTCGCTCGACCGCCCCTGGAATCCTGAAACCCACGCCTACCCTTTTCATGACCACAATCGCAAGAAAGTCCTCAAAAAACCAATTCCAGAAAAGCCCTGCAACACACTGTAACCCAAAGGCTCTAAGGACTTACATTTCAGGCTTTTTGGGCCCAAAGACCACACTACGGTAGAATAAATCCTGCATTACCCATAATAAGGAAGATACCATAATTCCCAAAGTTTAGGGTCCTTAAGGTAATGCAGGATTTATATCATCAGCAGTACCATCGTAGACCCTAAACTCTAAGCCCTAGACAGACCCTGAACCTTACCCCTCTGTGCCTGCTTGGGTAGTTCTCTAAACTAGGGTCCCAGTATATACCCTAAACCCCAAAACCCTACGCCCCTTTAAACCCCGAGCCCTAAACCCTTAAGCCCTAAACCCTAAACCCTAAAGCCCTAAACCCCTAAACTGTGAGCCTTAGGGCAAGGGAAGCCTACAGGGCACGCCGACAGAGGAAACCCCAGAGGAACATTGAAGGAACCCTTAAGGGTTTGAGTGTTTTAGGGTTTAAAGGGTTTAAAGGGTGTTAGGGTTTTAGAGTTTTAGGGGTTTAGGGGCTTAAGGGTTTATGGGGTTTATAGGGTTTTAGGTTTTGGGGTTTTGGGGTTTCAGAGTTTAGAGTTTAGGGGTTTAGGTGTTTAGAGGGTTTTAGGGTTTTAGGGTTTAGGGGCTTTGGGTTTAGGGGTTTAGGGTTTAGGGGTTTCAGGGTTTAAGGGTTTAGGTGTTTAGGGGTTTAGGGGGTTTATAGGGGTTAGGGGTTTAGGGTTTAGAAAAATGGCACCCAAAAGAGGCCGGATTGGAACGTAACGGAAGCCTTTAACGGAGCCCGAACCCGGTTCTTGTCGGAGCCCTATAAAAAAAGGGCTTAGGGTGTAGGGTTTAGGGCCTAATTAATTACCAGCATTGTTTTTGAACAAAAACATGGGATTCCTGAATATAGCTCTAGTATACTACACCCCAAAGCCCTACTCTCATGATGCCGGCCCCTCTATTGACCCGAAGCCCTGAAACCCAAAGGCTCTAAGGACTCATAGTTCAAGGCTTTTGGGCCCAAAGACCCTACTATATCAGGCTTCTGAGCTTTGTTGAGCCTTAGGGAAAGGAGCCCTAGGAAGACCCCCTCAGGAGGTGCTCTTCCTTCACAGGGAGTTGGAAGAGGCTGGGCTTCCGGCCACGGTGATCACGCCGCCCAGCTAAACCCTAAACTCTACCCTTACCCCAAATAACTTACATTTTTAAGAATGTATATAAAGAAATCATAAAAACCACACAAACCTAAACTCTAGACCCTAAACGGGCAGTTCTCTAAATTAGGGTCCCTTTCAGGGTCCTCTTCATAAGGGTGCCGTACTATATTGGGGAGCTACTAAGGGACCCTATTTGAGAGAACTACCCAACACCTTAACCCCTTAAGCCAAACACTAGGCCCTCTCCCTAAGGGTCCATGCACCCAAAGAGTATAGACTTTGGCCTTAAAGTAGTCCCTATATAGGTAGTTTGGGGCCAAAGTATATACTATTTGGGTAGATGGACCCTCAGGGTATTGTAAGATCCCTTATATAAGGACTTAAGGAAGCCCCTATATAAGGACTTAAGGAACCCCTTATACAAGGACTTAAGGAAGCCCCTATAAGCCTAAACCCTGAACCCGGAAAGACATCATGACAAAGAACAACCCGGGACATCCCCACACCCTCTCGGCGCTCAGGGCCATAGGAGCCCAGGAAGATCCAGTAACCCTAGAGTTCTCTGGACTAGGGGTCCGGTCCGGGGGTCCCTTTTAGGGTTTAGGGTTTATAGGGTTTAGGGTCCCGTTTAAGGCCCTTTGTGCAAGGTTGCCGGCTGCTTTTTTTTGGGCTCCAAAAAATAAAAACGGGGGCCCTAAAATTCGAGAACCATCTAGGGCTCCTCTATGGGCTTCTTGTTTGGGGATTCCTTTTTGCTGTCCCCCCAAAACCCCCCAAAAACCCAGACTCCTTGCGGAATTCCTGCAAGTCTTCCTGCGAGGGCTCCCTAGGAGTTTCCTTCCGGGGTTCCGTTAAAGGCTCGTTCCTTAAGAACGAAATGACCCTTAAACATAGGGGGCCCTATACCCTTATACTATGAAATACTATCTGGTATATGAACCTTAAACGCTTTTGGGGTTCATTTCGTCCTTAAGGTTCTGGGGTCCCTTTCAGCGTTACTGTAATGAAGGGTTGCTGGACGTGTTTTCCTTAAAAGGCTATAAGGCTAGGGATCACGCGGCCTGGATTTCAGCAGGCTTAGAGCGTATGCGTTTAGGCGATGTGTGTTGAGGGGTTTAGGGCTTTAGGGTGTAGCCGTTCAGGGTCTCAGGGGTTTTTGGGGATGCAAGGTTTGCTCTCTATCTCTCTTTCTGTTTGTCTTTAGATAATTCATTCGTTCTCTTTCTGGGACCCTCTCCCACCACAGGTGTGACTCTACGTATGCACGCATGCATGCATGCATG
>CAJNJA010013388.1:0-12682 GCA_905231915.1 Symbiodinium necroappetens | reverse complement strand
TATATTTTTTTTATCATATGCAAATATTTTTGAGTATACAGATATTTTGAATATAGATATGAAGATAAATGAGTATATAGATATATAGATAAATAAAAACGAAAGATAAAAGATATATAGGTATATAGATATACAGATATTTAAATATATAGATATGTAGAAAAGTATATATATATATATTTATTTATTTATTTTATTGGTTCATATATAGATAGATAGATAGATAGACAGATAGATAGATAGATAGATATAAATATAGACGTATACAGATAAAGAGATATATGGATATATAGATATATAGATAAACAGATACGCAATCATATAGATATATGTATATTGTATATCTATATATATATATATGGATATATGGATATAGATACAGGCATAGATCTAAAGATTTAGATATAGATAGGAATATAGATGCAATATAGATATGTCTGTGTAATTAGTCTTGATATGGCCCCTATTTTGGTGCATCCCTCTTCGCTTAATTGTTGTGGTTTGGCAATTTCCGACGGGTCAGACTCTTGTGTGGGTCGTCCTCTTCAAGGACTACCCTGCTTCCCTCCTGCCGACAGGAGGACGAGTTCTGACCGGCCAGTGCGCAATGCATCAGCGCCATACTCCCAAACACAAGTTTCCCAATCCTAAATCCAAAACTTCCTGAACTCGAACTGATCGCTAATCGTAAGTTCTAAAGCCCATCGAAACTTTCAGGGAGCATAAGGGGCACCCTCCGAGCTGGTATTCAAGCTCCTTGCCCTGGGGTGCCTGGATGATGAAGCTTCTAGGTTTGGGGTTTAGGGCTCTAAGCGTTTAGGGTTCTTGGTTGAGGGTTTTGGGGTTTGGGATCTGTTTGGTTTTTATGGTGTTGGGTTTAGGGGGTTGGGTTTAAGGTATGGGGTTGAAAGAAACTGTCAAAGCTTTGAGCGAAAGCTTTTTGGAACCTGATTTCGAGTTTGGGGCGGGCTGGGCTTGGTTGCGCCAGGCTGGGCTGGGCGGTGCTGTGCTGGGCTGGGCTGGACTGCTGGGCAAACTGGGTGGGAGAGATTGGAGCTAGGGAACAAGAACCGCAAGTTCCACTCATTTCAGGCTTCAGGGTGTAGGGTTTAGGGTTTTGTAGCATTTGGGCGCATTCTGCTATCTACGTGCGGGGCATTGTTCTGGAGGTCCTGTAAAGGTTGAACCATCGGGAATGCACTTCCTTATCAGGAGGTCCTCACCACAAAACGAACCTATGCTATGGCTGTGTATCTTGGGGGACAAGCAGTCGCGCACGATTGCATCAGCAACCCTACACCCTGAAAGCATACCCCATGCACGTCATCGGACCTTCATAGCAAATGCCGAACCCAGAACCCCTGACTTCGAGAAACCCCATAAAAGCTGTATATGCAATACTACAACCAAAAACTCCTCCATAAAGCCTTGGTTTGGCAATACAAGGGAGTTCTAGGGTTTAGAAGGAGTTAACAAGGGCTGATAATCATAGCTACACTGTTCCGCTGTTTACATCTTTTGGGTTTCGGGGAAAGAAACAGGGGTATAGTAAGGATCTTGTGAATCCGGATTCTTACCCACATAGTAATCTGTCAGTTGCAAAGGAGCTGTTGGCAGCCCTCGCGAGGAAAGCCCTGGCCTAAAAAGAAATGGTGCTGGCGTGCTGACTGCGCTGCTGCTGGTTTCCTTCTTCTCGGGTGTATCGGCTTAACCGTACATAACCGTACACCCTAAACCCTAAACACTGAAGACCTAAACTCTTTCAGCCCCTAAAAGACCCGCATACTTGTGCGCCCTTACAGTTGGGCTAGTTGTAGCCTTCAACTGTTGAGGCTTCCGGATAGCAGGGGCACAGGACGTTTAAACCCCGTATAGACCCTATATAAACCCTATAAACCCTGTATGAAACCCTCTAAAAACCCTACATAGACCCTATAAACCCAAAAAACGCCCTAGAAGGAAAACAACAGCAGCCAGCGCTATATATCCACACTCCACTCCAACCAAGGCCTTGGGGGCTTCGACTCGACGGAGATGCGCCCCGGTTCAGCAGCAAACCCCGAAACCCCAAATCCTGCTCAGATGAGGAACTCATGATAGCATCTGAGACTCTTCGAGGTCTCTGGGCTTAGATCGTAACATAGGGGCCTTAATAATTAGAATAGGTTTTTGGGTGGTTCCTTATTATAACTATAGTATAATGGATGTATAATGGGCCCCAAAACCCCATTCTAACTTTTTAAGGCCCCTCTTTTAGGTTACGACTCGCCTTTTTGGAGCTCGGGTCTTGAAACTTGAGGAGCGAGCAGACTGGGGGATATGAACCCCGATCGGAAAATCACAGATCCTCATTTAATTGACGCGCTCCCGGCAGCTTCACATGGCGAACCAGTCCATCGGCTCGTTTGGGTCATCCGCACGACAGGTGCTCAAGCTCTTATCATCTGCACCCTGCTTGCCACCGATGGCCTCCAGGTCTTCATCCACCCCTTCTGCTGCCTTTTCTCGGGTTTAGGGTTGTGGGTTTGGGGACTTAGGAGCAAGGGTTTACTGTAATTAGGTAGCAAGGATCTTTACGCATCGAAGGGGAGGAGGAGAGAGCTGCCAAATACCTAAACATCGAAATCCAAGCCTGAACCCTCAAACCGAAGCCTTTCGCCCTCAAATCCCATCCCGCGGTTCAGGGCCCGGCTCCTGCTCCCACTGCTGCTGTTGCTGTCACCGTTGCTGCTACTACGAGGACGACGACGACGAGGACGAGGACGGGGAAGGCCACAGCGTCGACGACTAAGAAGTAGAAGATAACTTACGCAATCATAATCATAATCGAGACAGCAGTAAGAGACTCATCCGAAGACTACCGATACCCGGAGGAATGACAGCAAGCGCAGCTGTAGCAAGTGATCAAGCAATCGAAACAAACAATGCAACAAAAACTACACTCGATCTCCTTGTAGACGCCTTCGTACTGCCATCGCTGGCGCTACTTCTAAATCCTAAACTGTCAATCCACAAAGCCTGTAAAGCCCAAACCCCACACCCCTTGACCCCAAAACTGCTCGCCAAAATAAGTCCCCAAATCCCTAAAGCCCAATCGAAAACCCTCAACCCTAAACAAGACATCCTAAACCCCTAAACCCTAAACCCAAAAACCTAAGCCCCAAACCCCTAAACCCCAAGCTTTGAATCCCTGATCTCCAAGCGGCCCAGGGATCTTTGCCATCTTCCGGGAGCTCCATCTCCTCCACTGTGTGGCCCTCTGGCGGGTCGCTCCGGAACTCCACCTGCCAGCTTCAGAGCTGGGCTTTAGGGGTTTAGGTTCTTCGGGGTTTAGGGTCTTCGGGATTTAGGGTTTAAGGTTTAGGCTTTAGGCTTTAGGGATTTAGGATTTAAGGTGTAGGGGTTGGTTAAAAGTTTAGGGCTTAGGATTTTGGGTTTAGGGTTTAGGCGTTTAGGGGTTTAGGATTTAGGGTTTAGGGGTTTAGGGCTTAGGGGTTTAGGGCTTAGGCTTTAGGGGTTTAGGATTTAGGGTTTTGGAGTTTAGGGCTTAGGTTTTGGGTTTTGGGCTTAGGGTTTTGGGCTCAGGGGTTTAGGGTTTAGGGGTTTGGGGATTAGGGGTGTGGGGGTTAAGGGTGTAGGGTTTGGGGTTTAGGTGTTTAGGGTTTTGGGTTTGGGGGTTTAGGGTTTAGGCTTTAGGGGTTTAGGGGGTTAGGATGGTTTATGGAAACTGTTACGGGTTTGGGTGCCGAAGTGTTGGCCGAAACATGTTGAACGAAAGGGGTTGGGCTGGCTACCCTAAACCTCTATTTCGCAGTCTTTCACATACCCTAAACCCTAAACCCTAAACCCTAAACGCCCAAGACCCTAAACCCTTAATGAACTCTGCAGCGCTGGAGCTTCGGTGCTGGGACGAGCTTTGTTTGCCGTGTTGCTGATTGTTGTTTGGGGCGGGCTGGGCTGGGCTTGACGGTTTAGAGGGGTCCGAGATGAAAGACACGCAACTTCCTTTTTTTTTCGTTCTTGAAAATTTAGAGTATAAGGCTTGCGGCTTAGGGTGTAGGGGTGTAAGGGTTTAGGGTCTAAGGTTTAGGGCGTAGGGGCTTTGGGTAGTTTGGGCTTCATCGCTTGGAGTTTGGAGGTTATAGGGATTTAGGGCTGACGGTTTGGCGTCAAGAGGTCCAAGGGAGTTTGGGTTTCATCGCTTTGTGCACAGCTTGGGGCTTGGGGGTTTTAGGGTTTAGGGCTGCGGCTTGTGAAAGTTTATGGCTTGGGGCTTGTCGTTTTTGGGGCCGGGGTTTAGGGCTGTGGGTTGGGGTTTTCGGGCTTACCTGAACCCTACGAAATCGACATGCCTCAATCCAGGTAGGGCTTGGTGTTTAAGATTCAGATTGGCGGGCTACGGGTTCCGCACTCAAGGTTTAAAATCAGAACTTGGGGTTTAGGGGTTTAGGGCTTATTCTGGGTTTAGCGTTCACGATCTAGGGTTCAAGGGCTCTTGGTACCGGCATGCTGAATACGACGAATCGTGGGAGTGAGTGACAGGCTACAGCAGGCGGGAATCACAGATGACGCAACATAAACCCTGAACAAAAGTGCCCCAATCCGACCCTCGACCATAATCTCATCCTAAACCCGAATCCTAGACTCCTAGACCCCGTTTGAATCCTACTCGAAACCCAAAGCCACCCTAAACCCGTATTAAACTGTCCAAACCCTAAATACCGGTTTTTTCCTCTGCTGCCCACCTCCGTAAAGGCCTTCCCCAGCCCAAAGACGATGCCGAGCACCGTCCCGACAATGATGGTCACGGTCATGAGATAACCTTATGCGTACTGTACTGTAGGGTTCTATACCAAGGTTCCGTTTAAGGGTTCCCTTTGAGACCAAGAAGCACCAGAACGGAAACTCTTTTTGGTACTACATAATGAAGTAATCCCACACAGGTGTCGGATTCAATAGTTCATGTCAAATGCTGCTTCGTGGGTTCTTGTGGCTCTAGGGGTACAAAGACTCGAGCCGCCTTGTTCTTATGAGTTTAGGGTGCAAGGTGGACGCCAACTCTAGACCGTGTACCCCAGACCATAAAACATTTTCGGTGCTTTTAAAATTTGGGGTTTAGGGGCTAAGGGTTTTGGTGGTGTTTAGGGTTTGAGGTTTGTTGCTTCGGATCCCAAACCCTGAGCTCTGAATTTCAAAGGACAAAGCCAAACCTCCTTTGATTTCTAGCCGCTGTCGAGGCGCATATGGGTATTCTTGAATAAAACGGAATTAGACGTAATTTCTGGTGAAGACCACTTGTAAGAAGGATCCTACTAACGAGGCTTCCACCTTGGGGCCTTTGTTTTGTGAAACTCTGGTGTAGAATTTCGGTCGTATGCTGCTCACAAAGAAAAGCCAAGCTTACACATGCAAGGCTAGGCAGAGACCTGGGCTTGGGGTTGAGATTATCAAGAAAAGAAAGCCTGCCAGGCGCACTGCCAACTATCAATGGCTTGCAGTTCTTACAGTATGCTGCGGATTTAGGGCTTTAGTGGCTTAGTGATTTCCCAAGCACCGGGGTCCGGCCAAGCCACCGCCAAAAATCCAAAACTCAAGTGCTGTGGGGAGTAGTGGGCTCTGCGAGGACTTCAGGCGCTTCGAGCGTTTTGCAGGCTTCAGCCCCCCACACAAAGCGGCAGACGGAGAAGCCCCAAAGGCCGAATGGTGGACGGGGCAGCCCCACCACTGCTCCCTACCCCTCCTCCTGCTCCTTCTCCCACTCCTCTCCACTCCGATGCCTGCTCCTGCCTCTACTCCTACTCCAACTCTTCTCTCGCACGCTGGGAATCCTTGTAGCTCCTGGGCTCTTCCGGAGGGACGTGCCCAATTAATGTGTCTCTACCGGCAGAGTTGCAGACCTTCCCTAGGGCTGCTCCTACTCCTACTCCTACCACTATTGTTTTGGATGAGTCGCGCCTCTTGAAAGAAAAGCTGAAGCAAAAGTGTTGTGGAACCCATGATGCATTCGCCGTCCCGAGCACAAACCCGTTGCAGTGATTGAAATCGAAAGTTGTTGTCATATATCAGGGCTCAATCAAGGGCGCCTGCTGAAGCTTGACGAACGAGGCAGGCACCATCATTTGGTCGGGCGAGAAGTATTCGCTGACGCACGCCATGCTCTCGGCCTTCGGGGCGAATCCCGACTCCAACAAACGGGCTCGACCAAAAGAACATGCCTGCACCGCTCTTCCATCGGAGAAAGCGGAATTGTGTGGCGTCATACCACAGGATGTCCGCGGCCATGTCGTGCGCTTCCACTTGAATAGTGCCGGTGGCTCGATCCGAGCCGTCGAGCAAACCAGATCCAGCACCACAGCTGTACTTCGAATGCTTCGCCTAGAACTATCGCTTTCCAGTCTATTCAACAGATCGACGCTGACGACATCTGACGACCATCATCCCGTCGTACTGGTCGAACTCGGCAGCGTCCTGAGTCAGTCGTACTATCCGGCAACAGACAGGATGTAAGTCGAATAGCTTGGAACACAAGACAACCGGAGTCTAGACCTCTCAATTTTACGACGAAGCTACATCTCCATCGCCCGCTCTCATGAAAGCGGTTCCGTGCGGGTGCAGGCTTCCAGTTGCATGTGCGAGAGAGAGAGAGAGAGAGAGAGAGAGAGAGAGAGAGAGAGCGAAGAGGACCAGGACTGGCTTCATGATCGCCGCCGCCCGAAGGAACCCACGCCGCCGACAGATTCTGTCAAGACGCTGTGCGAGTAGTACACCACCATCCTTGTGGATAATCTCCTGCAATGTGGTTGGCAGGCCTGGGAGACGAGACATCCACCGAGCAGACCAAAACGGACTTTGTCTTCGAGGGCATGCGCGCGGATCGACCTCCCGCTGGGCACGAGCCACTTAGCTCAAGACTCCGGGCAGCACCTACCAATTTGAGCCTCAAGAAGTGGTCACGTCACGTACGAGCAGCAAACCACACATCTACGCAAGCCGCAAATCCATAAGGAGGCGAGTAAGCCCGAATGCGACAGGAATATCATCAGTTCACGAATCTGTATACAGCGCGTGTCGAAACATCTCAAAAATCTCTGAAGCACAGGCCAAAGGAATTTCAGATCACTATGCTCAGAGACTTTCCGGACTTACTCACGGGGCTGTGGCTATGAACACGGACACACAAACTCTGTTTGATTCTTTCTTCAAGGTTTAGGCTTTAGAGTTTGGGATTCTTATGGGCCGTAGATCATTCTTAACAGCCTTTAATTACTCCCTAGACAAGGCAAGCCCCCTCCCCCCCCAAAAAAAGAAAAAAAAATGAAAGTGCTACCCTGTGGCTCAGAGTCGATGAAGGGCCAAAGTCTAAGCCCAGGCTGCCCTCAGACACTTGGTGGCTGCTTTTGGGCGGGGTCTTAGGGCATTTAGGGTTTAGGGTTTAGGGTTTAGGGTCTAGGGTTTCAGGTTTAGGGTTGAGTTGTGGGCGCTACGGTTTGCGGACTCTGTGTTTTCGGGTTTTATCGAGGATTGCGGCGGCATGGGGTGTGACGGCCTTCGCACCTGTTGCTTTAGAAACGTCTCCTAGTTGGGTTGCGTGCTTTGAGGTTTCGGAACTGTCGATGCTGGGGTGGAGGGGGAGGACTTTCAGGCCCTAAGTCCTAAGCCCTTAACCCGAAACAGACCCTAAACCTCCAGAGAAGTAGCCTAACCTGAAAACTGCTTGAAACTTCAGCCGCGAGAACCAAAAGCTGCAAAGACATCCATACCATTCAAACATGTTTGAAGGACAGTCTCTAACCCTCACAGCCCTGGACCTCGAAACGCTAAACTCTTGTCTCTCCACTCCAAGCCCAAAGCCCCTAAACAGCTCCTTTAGGTAACAGAGCCCTACACCCCCTAGGCCCCCCAAAAGGGATCCCTTCAAGAGAGTATAACTTAACGACTCGGTCTCCTCACCTTGCGGAGAAACCCGAGGGCCCCCAGCCCTGGGCTATGAACATCTGCCTCAAAGCATACTGCCAACCAAATGTTTGTTTGAGGTCTACTCGACGCGGCTTTTTGGGAGCCCCAAACCCTCATCCCTGAACTCTAGCCACAAACAATAATCCCTAAACCCCTATAAACCCTAAACCCTAAACTCTAAGCCCTACACCCTAAACCCCAAACTCTAAGCCCTACACTCAACCCCCCAAGCCCAGATGGCCTCTTCCGAGTGCTTCGCGGTGAAGAGGAGGAGGCCAAAGACCAGACTGGCGATTATATTGCAGGTCGCCGGTTTTAGGGTTTAGGGTTGTAGGTTAGGGTTTAGGGTTTGGGGTTGTGGGGTTTAGGGTTGCAGGGTTTAGGGTTTAGGGTTGTAGGGTTAGGGGTTAGGGGTTAGGTGTCAGGGGGTTTAGGGCTTAGGGTCTGTGGGCTCCTTTCTTTCTTTCCACGAAGCTGAAAGTCCAGGGGCTATTGCAAACCACTGAACCCACAAGTGATACAAAACAGGGCCTTCTCCAAAAACAGCTATTTGACACTGAGTTACTATATATAACTACTACAATTACAAAGCCGCTTAATATAATGTAGGTGCCGTCATGATTATAAGAAGGAGCCCTCAGGAATGCTAAGGGCTGTTACTGCTGTCTGTTAGTTCAGCTTTTGGGGGGTGCTTCAACGGCCCAGGGAGTGCTTCTAGCCTAAATCCTAAACCCTAAACCCTAAACCCTGAACCGGGATCGAAACGGGCTCTACAAAAGGGATTTTCGGGCCCAGGCTTCGGGGGGTTCTGCTTCAGGGTTTGGGGGTTCAGGGCTTTTGGGGTAAAGGCTCATGGGCCCCCCAAGTAGATGTGCTAAACAGTAGGATCCGGATTAGATATAAGGACCCAAAAAAGTCGATCGCCCCATGAAAAAATTGAACCCTTAGACGCAACGTAGTAGAGACTAAACCCTGAACCCTAAACCCCTTAAACCCTAAACCCTAAACCCCTACTAGGAGCTCAAGGGCCTTCGGTTCCGGCCTCGGGCCAGAGGCTCGCTCTTTCGGGCTTCAAAGCACTGTGCAGGTTTGGGGATGAACCGTGGATTTAGGTTTTTTTTTTTGTTTTGCTTTTTTTTGGGGGGGGGTTTAGGGTTTAGGGTTTAGGGTTTAGGGCTTTCGGGTTGAAGGCTCTGGGGTTTAGGAATTTAGGGTTTTCTGGTTGAGGATTTAGGGCTTAACCTTGAAGGCTGCTGCGGGTCACGGCTTTTGTGTGTGTTTGCGGCTTTTTGGGAGCCGTCCACCCGAGCTAAAGGTCTTACAATCTAGTCTTCGGATCTGAGATGCATTTCGGAAGACACCTCAAACCATAGCAAGAATCCCACAGTCTCCATTGTCGTGCCTGCTTTGGTTTAACTAGTTTTGAATGTACGAACCTCAAAGGCAAGCCCAAAACAACGGAACTTCAATGGTGACTATAGGTACAGCCTAGAGCCTGAACCCAAAAGCCTGAACACGCAAGCTGCCTCAGGAAGAGTATCCGCTGAGCCGTCTCGGCCGCTACACCCGCGCTGGCGTTGGCGTAGGGCTTATAGTCGTGCCTAGCGAAGTCTCCGGGCAGGGCTTAAGTTTAGGGGCGATGGTGATGAGCACCCTAAAACCCTAAACCCTACACCCTAAACCCTAAACCGACGACGATGGGATCGCGCTGGAGCTGCTGTTCTGGGTCCTCGTCGCAGGGAGCTGCTCGTGCTTCTGCTGGCTGGTCGGGCTGCCGCTTCTGCTGCTACCATCGTCCCCTGCTCACCATCAGAATCATCATGGTCATGATCATGATCATGGTCAACAACATCATCATCACCATCATCATCGTCGTCAGCATCATCATCACCATCATCATCATCATAACCATCATCATCATCATCTTTTCCTCCGCGCTCCTGTGTGACATTGATACAAAAGCTTCTTAATCTTGTCGTCTCCTTTGCCTCTACGACCGTTTCTATCTTGGTACAGTCTGGATTTAAGGGAATGCCGTTGTGGGGTCCTGCTTATAAGGGTGCCGTACTATATCGGTCCCTAGTTTGGAGAACTACCCAACCCTAAGCCCTAAACCCTAAAACCCTAAAACCCTAAACCCTACAACCCTAAACTACCCATGCTCGTGCCTTAAAGCGAATGGAAGGCACTCAGAGCCATGTGCCGCGTCCTTGAGCACCGACCCCAATCCCCAGACTCAACCCCGGGGTGGGTTCCCTTGGGGTCTAGGGCGTAGGGTTTAAGGGTTAGGGCTTCAGGGTTTAGGGTTTGGGGTTTTGGGGTTTCAGGTTTAAGGGTTTAGGGTTTAGGGTCAAGGGTGTAAGGGTTAAGGATTTAGGGTTATAAGGGTTAAGAGTCTAGAGCTTAGGGTTTAGGGTTCAGGGTTTAAGGGTTTGAGGGTTTGAGGGTAAAGGGTTTAGGGTTTAGGGGTTTAGCGGTTTAAGGGTTGAGGATTTAGGGGTTAGGGTTTAAGGTTTAAGCCTGAGTCACTGCTTGCATAGTCGCGCGATTTAGGAAGCCCAATACGATACCACATGATCGAGGACCCTTCCCAGAGAGAACAGGATGCTGGTGGATGTTCTACTAAACTTGTTTCAGGACTCTGAGGTCAGATGCTTCTTCAGGGAACCCCCAGAAACTGCTGGACAACCCCCTACAGCCCTGAACCATATCCCTTACAGATCCTTCGAAGGGAAGCCCTAAAGGAACCCCTTAGAGGAACCCTTTAAAGGAACCCTTTGAAGAACCCTTCATTGAAGAACCCTCCAAGGAACCCCTTAAAGGAACCCCTTTAAAGGAACCCTTCAAGTATCCCTTGAAGGAACCCTTACGAGATCCCCCTTAAAGGAACCCAAAAAAGCTCCGGGCCCAGCTGCAGAATCTTCAGCGTCAGCTGGCAGGCGAGGATGCCGATGACGATTTGCATCCAGGATCCAGGGATGCAAAACCTGGGCTCTTGTTGGGGTTTAGGGTTCTTTTTTTTTTGTGGCAGGGGGGGGGGTTAGGGTTTAGGGTTTAGGGTTCAAGGTTTAGGGTTTTCGGCTTAACTCGGCAGGTTGAGAGTTGGGCAAGAACTTACCTTAACTTACCACAGGGCCTTGAACCCTAAACCCACTCCACATTCCCGCGATAGCTGCGTAAACTAGACTAAGTTGTCTAACAAGAGCCCTTACGAAACCGTGTCAAAGCCCGTGCAAATCTCAACAACACCCCCCGAAGCTCCTGGAAGGCCTTAACAAATCCACGCTGGTTTTAGGGTTTAGGGCAAGTTTAGGGTTTAGGGGTTTAAGGGTTTAGGGTTTAGGGTTTAGGGTTTATCCACACTGGTACTGCCCTTTTAAAGCACTAAGTTCTACCTAAACCGGAAATCCCAGCCGGAAAACCTTTCAGCCAATGATGGTAGCTTGAACGAGAGCGAATCGGTTTAGGCTTTAGGGTCGAACCCCAGAAAGTTGGAACATGGACTAAGGATGATTCCTGCTGGGATCCCCTCTGCTTCACCTTAGCGGCATGAGGACAATAATGATGCTTCGACTACCGAGCTTCTACCACAAATCACACTGCTGAAACTCTACACCCTAAACCCTGAACTAAACTGCATAAGCCAGCCCAAGGAAACGCCAAGACGGCGCTGAGGAAGACCTTCCGCATGCTCTCAAAGACCTGTGCGGTTAGGGTTTAGGGGCTGAGGGGTTTAGGGTTTAGGGATTCGGGCTCTTTTGCGTTATTTATATGGCCCCAGAAAAGCACATCAGCAAAACCTGGGATAGGGATATCCCATATAAAGCCGCCTTCAAGCAATGAAGCCCAATGAGCCAGGGATAACCCTGTAAAAACCATGCATAGGCTCATGTCCCTTGAGGAGCTCAAGGTATAGAGGTTCTCATGGGGCTTGGCTTGGTAGTGGTTCTATAAGGGTTTAGGGTTTAGGGTTTAGGGTTTTTGGGTAGGCTACGGGTTGGCGAATAATAACGGCCGAGAGCTGAAAGTTGTAGGGCTCTTCCATCGCACTGTGATCATCACTGTGTTCCTGCTGGCTACTGGTACCATTACTGCGCCTGGCACGGCTACTCCGAACTACATGCACGATCAGGCGACGATCAGGCACTTCCGAATAATGCAAATAGTTATGTGCAATTCACGACGAGCTTCGCTTTGATGACTATGCTGGTGCTGCTCAAGATGCGAAACATAAGGACGGTTCGCGAAAGACATATCCGTGACCCTGATGACGAAAACGACTGTACTGAACAAGATGATGAGAGTACGATACTGGTGATGGCAGTGATGGCGACGCTGTTGATCATCATGGTCATAGTCATGATGATGGTCACGATGGTGATAAGGGTGATGACGGTCACGGTGACTTAGATTTCCAACAGAATACGTACACATGTCCCTCTTCAAATCAGGGCCATAAGCCTTTCTTAAGCTAGGCTCCTGAGTAGCCCCGTAATCCTGAATAGTAAGGGTACCCTTTTTCCTACTCCTTGCTTTTCAGAAGGGACTTGCCCCCGAGGGATGGACTGTTCAGGACTATGTGACGCGTGGGTCTTGCTCTGTACGAACAGTAGCACACAAACCCTGTCTTACTCTCTATTAACCCTTTAGCACGCAAACTGCCGACACACCGCCGACCCCGCAAGCATGTCACGACGTCGACGTCACCATGAGAACACTCAACACA